>JASANE010022796.1:0-14738 GCA_030248225.1 Trileptium ribeirensis | reverse complement strand
GAAACTAAATTTAAGATTTTTCAGTTGTTCTATTTTCTATTTTGTTTCTGACCTTTGTTGGATCGAACAAAACAATCATATTTTATCGCTTTGTGTGGACGAATGCTATGAGATCGACGTTAAATGAGTTCTTACATGAAACTCGGTTTTACATAAAGTTGTACATTCCAACGCATGGGTCTGGGGAAACTAAATTTAAGATTTTTCAGTTGTTCTATTTTCTATTTTGTTTCTGACCTTTGTTGGATCGAATAAAACAATTATATTTTATCGCTTTGTGTGGACGAATGCTATGAGATCGACGTTAAATGAGTTCCTACATGAAACTCGGTTTTACATAAAGTTGTACATTCCAACGCATGGGTCTGGGGAAACTAAATTTAAGATTTTTCAGTAGTTCTATTTTCTATTTTGTTTCTGACTTTTGTTGGATCGAATAAAACAATTATATATTATCGGTTTGTGTGGACGAATGCTATGAGATCGACGTTAAATGAGTTCCTACATGAAACTCGGTTTTACGTAGAGTTGTACATTCCAACGCATGGGTCTGGGAAAACTAAATTTAAGATTTTTCAGTAGTTCTATTTTCTATTTTGTTTCTGACCTTTGTTGGATCGAACAAAACAATCATATTTTATCGCTTTGTGTGGACGAATGCTATGAGATCGACGTTAAATGAGTTCCTACATGAAACTCGGTTTTACGTAGAGTTGTACATTCCAAAGCATGGGTCTGGGGAAACTAAATGTAAGATTTTTCAGTAGTCATATTTTCTATTTTGTTTCTAACCTTTGTTGGATCGAACAAAACAATTATATTTTATCGGTTTGTGTGGACGAATGCCATGAGATCGACGTTAAATGAGTTCCTACATGAAACTCGGTTTTACATAAAGTTGTACATTCCAGCGCATGGGTCTGGGAAACTTTTTTTTTCAGTTGTTCTATTTTCTATTTTGTTTCTGACCTTTGTTGGATCGAACAAAACAATTATATTTTATGGCTTTCTGTGGACGAATGCTATGAGATCGACGTTAAATGAGTTCTTACATGAAACTCGGTTTTACATAAAGTTGTACATTCCAACGCATGGGTCTGGGGAAACTAAATTTAAGATTTTTCAGTTGTTCTATTTTCTATTTTGTTTCTGACCTTTGTTGGATCGAACAAAACAATCATATTTTATCGCTTTGTGTGGACGAATGCTATGAGATCGACGTTCAATGAGTTCCTACATGAAACTCGATTTTACGTAGAGTTGTACATTCCAGCGCATGGGTCTGGGGAAACTAAATTTAAGATTTTTCAGTAGTTCTATTTTCTATTTTGTTTCTGACCTTTGTTGGATCGGATAAAACAATTATATTTTATCGCTTTGTGTGGACGAATGCTATGAGATCGACGTTAAATGAGTTCCTACATGAAACTCGGTTTTACGTAGAGTTGTACATTCCAACGCATGGGTCTGGGGAAACTAAATGTAAGATTTTTCAGTTGTTCTATTTTCTATTTTGTTTCTGACCTTTGTTGGATCGAACAAAACAATTATATTTTATCGCTTTGTGTTCGATGCTTGAGATCGACGTAAAGAGTTCTACATGAAACTCGTTTTACATAAAGTTGTACATTCCAAAGCATGGGTCTGGGGAAACTAAATGTAAGATTTTTCAGTTGTTCTATTTTCTGTTTTGTTTCTGACCTTTGTTGGATCGAATAAAACAATTATATTTTATCGCTTTGTGTGGACGAATGCTATGAGATCGACGTTAAATGAGTTCCTACATGAAACTCGGTTTTATGTAGAGTTGTACATTCCAACGCATGGGTCTGGGGAAACTAAATGTAAGATTTTTCAGTAGTTCTATTTTCTATTTTGTTTCTGACCTTTGTTGGATCGAACAAAACAATTATATTTTATCGCTTTGTGTGGACGAATGCTATGAGATCGACGTTAAATGAGTTCCTACATGAAACTCGGTTTTACATAAAGTTGTACATTCCAACGCATTGGTCTGGGGAAACTAAATTTAAAATTTTTCAGTGGTTCTATTTTCTATTTTGTTTCTGACCTTTGTTGGATCGAACAAAACAATTATATTTTATCGCTTTGTGTGGACGAATGCTATGAGATCGACGTTAAATGAGTTCCTACATGAAACTCGGTTTTACGTAGAGTTGTACATTCCAACGCATGGGTCTGGGGAAACTAAATTTAAGATTTTTCAGTTGTTCTATTTTCTATTTTGTTTCTGACCTTTGTTGGATCGAACAAAACAATCATATTTTATCGCTTTGTGTGGACGAATGCTATGAGATCGACGTTAAATGAGTTCCTACATGAAACTCGGTTTTACATAAAGTTGTACATTCCAACGCATGGGTCTGGGGAAACTAAATTTAAGATTTTTCAGTAGTTCTATTTTCTATTTTGTTTCTGACCTTTGTTGGATCGAATAAAACAATTATATTTTATCGCTTTGTGTGGACGAATGCTATGAGATCGACGTTAAATGAGTTCCTACATGAAACTCGGTTTTACATAAAGTTGTACATTCCAACGCATGGGTCTGGGGAAACTAAATTTAAGATTTTTCAGTTGTTCTATTTTCTATTTTGTTTCTGACCTTTGTTGGATCGAACAAAACAATTATATTTTATCGCTTTGTGTGGACGAATGCTATGAGATCGACGTTAAATGAGTTCTTACATGAAACTCGGTTTTACATAAAGTTGTACATTCCAACGCATGGGTCTGGGGAAACTAAATTTAAGATTTTTCAGTTGTTCTATTTTCTGTTTTGTTTCTGACCTTTGTTGGATCGAATAAAACAATTATATTTTATCGCTTTGTGTGGACGAATGCTATGAGATCGACGTTAAATGAGTTCCTACATGAAACTCGGTTTTATGTAGAGTTGTACATTCCAACGCATGGGTCTGGGGAAACTAAATGTAAGATTTTTCAGTAGTTATATTTTCTATTTTGTTTCTAACCTTTGTTGGATCGAACAAAACAATTATATTTTATCGCTTTGTGTGGACGAATGCTATGAGATCGACGTTAAATGAGTTCTTACATGAAACTCGGTTTTACATAAAGTTGTACATTCCAACGCATGGGTCTGGGGAAACTAAATTTAAGATTTTTCAGTTGTTCTATTTTCTATTTTGTTTCTGACCTTTGTTGGATCGAATAAAACAATTATATTTTATCGCTTTGTGTGGACGAATGCTATGAGATCGACGTTAAATGAGTTCCTACATGAAACTCGGTTTTACATAAAGTTGTACATTCCAACGCATGGGTCTGGGGAAACTAAATTTAAGATTTTTCAGTTGTTCTATTTTCTATTTTGTTTCTGACCTTTGTTGGATCGAACAAAACAATTATATTTTATCGCTTTGTGTGGACGAATGCTATGAGATCGACGTTAAATGAGTTCCTACATGAAACTCGGTTTTACGTAGAGTTGTACATTCCAACGCATGGGTCTGGGGAAACTAAATTTAAGATTTTTCAGTTGTTCTATTTTCTATTTTGTTTCTGACCTTTGTTGGATCGAACAAAACAATCATATTTTATCGCTTTGTGTGGACAAATGCTATGAGATCGACGTTAAATGAGTCCCTACACGAAACTCTGTTTTACATAAAGTTGTACATTCCAACGCATGGGTCTGGGGAAACTAAATGTAAGATTTTTCAGTAGTTATATTTTCTATTTTGTTTCTAACCTTTGTTGGATCGAACAAAACAATTATATTTTATGGCTTTGTGTGGACGAATGCTATGAGATCGACGTTAAATGAGTTCTTACATGAAACTCGGTTTTACATAAAGTTGTACATTCCAACGCATGGGTCTGGGGAAACTAAATTTAAGATTTTTCAGTTGTTCTATTTTCTATTTTGTTTCTGACCTTTGTTGGATCGGATAAAACAATTATATTTTATCGCTTTGTGTGGACGAATGCTATGAGATCGACGTTAAATGAGTTCCTACATGAAACTCGGTTTTACGTAGAGTTGTACATTCCAACGCATGGGTCTGGGGAAACTAAATGTAAGATTTTTCAGTTGTTCTATTTTCTATTTTGTTTCTGACCTTTGTTGGATCGAACAAAACAATCATATTTTATCGCTTTGTGTGGACGAATGCTATGAGATCGACGTTAAATGAGTTCATACATGAAACTCGGTTTTACGTAGAGTTGTACATTCCAACGCATGGGTCTGGGGAAACTAAATGTAAGATTTTTCAGTTGTTCTATTTTCTGTTTTGTTTCTGACCTTTGTTGGATCGAATAAAACAATTATATTTTATCGCTTTGTGTGGACGAATGCTATGAGATCGACGTTAAATGAGTTCCTACATGAAACTCGGTTTTATGTAGAGTTGTACATTCCAACGCATGGGTCTGGGGAAACTAAATGTAAGATTTTTCAGTAGTTATATTTTCTATTTTGTTTCTAACCTTTGTTGGATCGAACAAAACAATTATATTTTATCGGTTTGTGTGGACGAATGCTATGAGATCGGCGTTAAATGAGTTCCTACATGAAACTCGGTTTTACATAAAGTTGTACATTCCAACGCATTGGTCTGGGGAAACTAAATTTAAGATTTTTCAGTGGTTCTATTTTCTATTTTGTTTCTGACCTTTGTTGGATCGAACAAAACAATTATATTTTATCGCTTTGTGTGGTCGAATGCTATGAGATCGACGTTAAATGAGTTCCTACATGAAACTCGGTTTTACGTAGAGTGCTACATTCCAACGCATGGGTCTGGGGAAACTAAATTTAAGATTTTTCAGTAGTTCTATTTTCTATTTTGTTTCTGACCTTTGTTGGATCGAACAAAACAATCATATTTTATCGCTTTGTGTGGACGAATGCTATGAGATCGACGTTAAATGAGTTCCTACATGAAACTCGGTTTTACATAAAGTTGTACATTCCAACGCATTGGCGTTGGGGCCCCTATTGTCACCGTTTAACGCCGAATGCACCCTATCGATGTTCCATAAACAATGACCCAAAAAAGTTTCGTGATCTTACTCTGAATTATAACGCCGAAATTCATGGAAACTTACATTTTGAATAATGTGTTCTTGCAAATTTCGTGCTGTACACTTATGCCAGACACGACTAGTTCGTAGTTATGATCAGCTGAATGTGAAAATCAGCTATTTAGCTTTGTGCAAACTTAGTACTGATATGTACAGTTATTACTGCTCTGTTTATCAGAATGAATATTTAGCGCTTTTGTAGCGGCTTAATATAAGGTGGGCCGGGCCAGGGGTGAGGCTGTACAGATGGGTAGCGGGACAAACCAGAATTTACTATCCCATTTCTAACTCTGGTGTAGCTTACTATATTCGATTATATAACGAAACCACTGAAGCATAATCCCAAGCGCCTCTTGAAGTTAGGTTCTAGCTGGAATGATGCTCCTAATTGTCGGAAACCACTCATCGACTACGTTGGAACGAACCTATAGATACAAATCGAGTTTCCACAATCTTAGCAACGAACCATTGTCGAAAATCAATTACAGTCCAATTTTGTTATTTTCTATTAATTAATACGGTTTTGTTTAAACAGATGAATGTCATATTTTATATTCGATTTTCTTACAGTCTGTAGATTTGATTGTACTTTTGCAGCACAATAGTTTTAGTTTTTATTTAAAAGTCGATTTAGATAAGTTTATCATATCTCTGCACACAATTTACAATAATTATTCGGGCTGCAAATTGTTTGAAACGAAAATAGATACAACTTTTGTTTCTTCTTACGTTTCAAAAAATTTCGCGGTTTTGTTACAAGAGGGTCGTTTGGATACATGCTAACTATTGAATAGCATATAATTGTGACTGGCAACTTACGAATGCATCAATAATTTCATTTTTAGGAAGCTCTTGCTTTCTAATAGATCTTCGTATTCATTTGATTAGTTCCAGTTTAAGAAGAATTGGTCCCGGATTCAAACTCATATTCTAAACCTTTTACCAGCGTAACACTGTATAACAGTAGTAATGATAATTGTTACAAACTGTGTACAATGATTATAACTATTGTCTCAAACTGCGGAGCGCTGGTTAGGACTACGCCAGTTACTATGTGCAGTGAGCACACATCACTCTCTGCATAATGCAAAACACTAATTCAGCAACTCAATTTCAATATTCTAGAACGAGAATAAACCTAAAGTGGCGCCACCAACCATTCAATTTTGCAATAAACGATAGCGAATCGCAACCTCTTGTTACGGAAAAACGGTGAATTTCAGTCGGTTTTTTTCGAATCGAAAATTGAAAAATCAAATCCAAGTGCCAGAAATTACATCTGGCGCTAGAACAGAACTTTGACTAGTTTTATTTGCAAAAATTCGGTTCCCTAAAATGCATGTCAACTTTGCAAATGGATTCAGTATTTGTGAACAAATTTAATACAATAGTGATGTCACAAACAAATAGATCCTTCATAGTTAAGCTGTTTTTGTTCAAGAACAAACTCCGTTTAATACAAATCAGACAAATTTTGGTTCTCAAAAATTTGGGTAATTTTATTTAAATTTACGCGAGCAAAATTACTTTCGGTTTCAATTCAGGAGCACTCTGTTTACTATAAGTTTTGCGCCGAATTTCAATCGACCAAAACCTTTCCATAACAATTTTATGCTGAATTACAAAATAGGCTGGTTAATGGGTTCACCCTAAGTTTAATCTCATCAAAGACTAAGTCAAAACGGAAATGCGCTAGGTATATCCCGTGCTGTAGGCAATGACACGAGCTATCATTTATGACGCAGATAACTAAGTCGTCACTGCAGCTCAATTTTCTAGACAATATCGTAATCAAGGTAGTTAAAACAGCTTGCGGATAGGTCTCAGTGTATGTATATATATTAAATTTTAGATATTCAACTCATTGGGACCAAGACTTACTTAACAACGGCAACAATTGTAAGTTGTGCAAACAATAATAACACAAATCAAGATTTTGATCGATTTTCAACTCCACTTATAATGAGTAAATCAGCAGCTAAATACGACAGGAACCAAAATACTATTATCAACACTAACAACAATAAACCAACAACAGCAGCACCAACAGTACTAACGGCAATAACGATGTCGTCAGCTCAACATCCGTCAGGCATTCCACGAAAACCTCAAGAAATGACATCATCATCACCGTCGTTTTGTTACACTGCTCAAAATATCGCCTTAGAATCACGCCATATTATTGCGGTACCTCTGAGCAGTGTACGGCAATCATCGCCATTGCCTGCCACAGAAGCACCTGCCGAACGCAGTTCCCCACGTACTGAGTCGGTTTCAAGATCAAGACGCTCACAAAAAGAAATTCCTACATCTGCAACATCAACCGGTGAAGATAAAAATGGTAGTAGTTGTAGCTCTCTCAGCAGTCCAGGAGCAAGCAGCATGGGAGAAAGCTGTAACGGTGTCGACGATGGAACTCCTATGGATACATCTGGCTCATCGGTGTCCGAAATATCCGCCGATGAAGAACTTGAGGACTACAAAGACGGCGCACCAGCTAGATCTACTCCTGCCATTGCTACTACCACTGCCGAATTTACCAGTAGGCGACGCTACGAAGCAGGCTCTTCACCTGACGTTGAAGATGTGCAACAGTCTCATTCTTTGAGCTGTATAAGTTCACCCGCCGATAGCCTTGGCGGTCCTGGCGGTCATAGCCAAACGCTTTCATCGCCGCTGTTTTCTGCCGCGACGCCTAGTACACCGTCGTTCCCAATATATGGACCCGGAGAACCGCAAACTCCGTCGCCTGGCAGTGAATCCTCGTATAGTGCCTCACAACACGAACAACATTCACCGCACGATATTACTGCCTATGCTTCGGCGTCATCTGCGCAAATTGCTGCTGCAGCAGGAGCAACTGGGACCACCTATTTGGCACGGACTCGATTTCAGCTGGATCGAATAGAGGAAGCAGAAGAGTATGAATCGGAAATGCAACATACGCAGCAGCAACAGGATCAGGTCACAACAACAGGACAGGCGATGCAACCAAATCAGCAACAACAACAATTGCTGTATCATCGAGGCCTTACGCCAAGTGCCAAAACTGGTGCTCGCAGTTCGCCTTCGAAACGAAGTGGAGCGCAGTCACAACCGAAATGAAACCGTATATATATATATATGGCATTTTTTATTTTTGATAACATTTAGGCCAGTTGCTTATTTTGCATCGGAATTGAAATTTCCTCGAGAAATCCGAGAAGGTAAAATTGAAATCTTTATCAGATCCAACATAATTATTATTGTGGTGAAAGAGATATTCCTGGACAGTTTGCCTGTAAATTACAACTGTTTATTTTACACCTTACCAATCCAAATAGTGCTATGGAAATTTTGAAACACGTCTCTGCTTCTTTGATTGTTTTGGAAGGAGCAAATTTGAAAAGTTGGTGTCACTGGTGCGATAATATAATGCTGGTAAGCTAATGCGTGAATCATAGAATTATTGCAGTGGCCACTTTATAAGACAGCATGCTATTATTTCAATGTCACGTTTACGGGGAAACATCGTTTATTCATACATGCATTCAGGTGAATAGGGTGGGGTTACGCCACTTTGAGGTTCAGAACCCCCCTCCCCCCTCCAGATAGCTCGGCTACACCTATCTGACAGGTCATCCGACCCCACTGGAGGCGTCCTAGGCTCAAATCCATAGATGCTTTTAGCGCCGACCGCCTGTACTCTCACCTGGGCTTCGCTACCTTCGTCCTGGACCCTCAGACCTTAAACACATGTGTCATTTATATTTTAAGGCCAATTTGCATATAATATGGGATTAATGCAGGATTGGCGTTATAATCGCCTCGTTATTTGGATCGTTTGACGGCTTGACCAAACATGGCAAGTAACTAACTGATTCCTTGCTCACTTTCGATCTGTTTATTTAAAGTAAATGCATTTTCAGAACTAAGGTTTTTTAATAGTGTCAGATATATCAAGTTGGGCTGCCTTCGTGACACCATTTAATAAAACAAAATGCAACAGTAAATAGAATTTGAATTTACCATACGGTCTCGATAAAACTCTCAGTTTATGGCAATAGTAATCATGCCGTTTTCACCGCATGGAACCTGCACACTGGAAGGATGGCGAAATTCGAAATCGCCGGTACATTATAACGTGAATGCCACATAATATCTCGTCAAATACTGTCCGTCGTCGGCTATGTCAAAGAGAACGATTGAAAAACTGAGTATACCTAGATATATATAATTGTAATATCTCTGCAGAATCTGGGGTGCACTTCGTTTTATTATTGAGAAATGAATTTTCGTGAAGTGATCGTCATGATTAAACTGTCCAGGATTAAACTTCAGAAAATTTGGTAATTTTTGTTTGTTTTTATTTGATATAGCAAGGTCCGCTTTAAATCGGCAGGAGGAATAAATTTGTCTTCCGAAAATTAAAATTACTGAGTCTTGATTGAACCAAAATATTACTGGGTCTGTGCAATTGATTAGCACCAAAAATTTTTAAAATTACTAAATAAACAGGTGTCCAGTTCATTTTAATATCGAAAAATGATTGTAGCAAAACATCGTGAAATTCACAATTTAAATTTTTAACACACGATCCTAAATATGTCTGAGTTCAATTTTAAGTACGACTAAATGATTCACGGCAGTGCGTTTTGAGTATAGTATCCTGGTTCTATGTTACACGTTATCATTTGGCGCTACTGACGCATTTTTTTTTATAATTTTGTGTGATCCATGTAACACGAACAGCTGTAGTTAAGATTTCATACGCCTATTATAGAAGTAAAACGACCTAAGTGTGCGTGCGATTAGAAATTTCGAAGTGCGATAGCATCTCAAAACATCAAGTTTTATAGTAATACGACCTTAATACTAGAACTTGTTATCCTGTTAACAGTTTTTCTGTTGAATATTACAAAGTTGCTAGATTCCAAGTATGAATTTGAAACGACTCAAGTTTTGAATTGCGAAATCTTTGTGTCAATATGCTGTAAAAGTTTGAACTGATGACTGGCGCTTTAAGAAGTAAACCTGGCCACTTCTAACTCGAAACAGTTCAGTCATTCTGGAACAATGTCTATAAAAAATTTCTAAACTGCGGATTCTAAGTCTTTGAGCGAGAACTACAAATTTCTTCCTGTGACATTTAAAGCAAAAGAGAAAACATTTTATTAATAAGCCGCAAAAACATGTACATCTCGAGGCACAGCAAGACTAGAAACGCAAACATGTATTGGCGCATCAGACAGAAAATTCAGCTTATATAGCAAGAATTAGCTAAATATGCAAATAACAGAGCGTGAAAAATCCATTTATCAGTGAACTGATTACAATGAGAATAAAAATTACATAATTCTGAATTGGTGCAGTTTTCCCGAATGTAACCTTTTTGACAAAACCTTTGTGTTTTGGCAAGCAAATTGGGAACGAATACAAGTTTTTTAAGTTTGATGTCAATATGGTAAACTAACTTTGCAATCTTACCTGTAACGTGATATGCTTAGCTTTTCGACGATTTTAACCCAGCGCCCTCACATTCGTTTTTGGAGAGTTTCATTGATGTTTGCTGTTTTTTCCAGACTCTTGTTAGTAACGTTTCCGTTGTGTTTGGCATTATCTTTACACAATTTTCTTTTAGTTTTTGGTGTCATTCAGTTCCGATCAATAGTATTTTTTCATATTTACAATATGCGTATATTTACAATAAAACCCATATGCGGAATATTTAATTCAAATTTTGGCATAACGCATATATTATATAAATTACATACTAGATGCTGCACTGGGACCTTTGAGTTGGTACCATTAAATTGAGTTTTACTTAGGTACATTAATTTACGTAACACATTTATATGAACGGTAATGAAATTGATGGCAGCACTGTATCATGTGCACAACGTAATAATTATGCGGTGCGGTCGTATGGACCAAATCGTATTTGTTTTAAAATGGTAATACCTTGTCATAACAAAATGAGTATATTAAGTTATACACCTCCAGCTGAAGGGTGAGCAATTTTGAAGAAACGCCGTTAATTTTGGTACCTGTCAACTGGCAATTAAACAACTCTAGTAGAACCATATTTATGAGAAAAATGTTACATTTTTTTGGCTTTACTGAGAACCCTAAATTTAAAAAATGTCATAATTTATAACTGTATACATTAACCATTTATTTATGTACCTTTATGTCAGACCGTACTTCATTGAAAGAGCTGAGTCGAATGGCTAACGGTAAGCTGAATCGAATAGACAACTCAATTCATAGTTAACAGCCTATAGACTAAGGCTTTGGATTTCGCTTAAATGAGTGTAGCTCCATTACTCACGCAAAAATTGCTTCGATTTTGGCGTCATTCGAATTCTACACAATATTGCACACTTACTAACAATATGCTCAAAATACTCACAATAATTTGCTCCATTTTGGCACTCAAATTGAAATTTGTTCATTCAATATTTGCTTGTTACATCCACAGCGAAACCACCCAAGGCAACATGATCACAAAAGTTCGAGGTAAATCAGTTCGTTACAAAAACTAGCAACAAACGATAATAGTAAAACCGGATTGATATTAGCATAAAACAGGATGGCGCTATTTCACCCCTCTCGAACTGGGGCAAATATGCATAATTTTGGAGTTGGAGATACATTTGCTGCTTTAAACGCACAAAGTACAAAAATTCCGAATGCCTTTAATCGGTTGCTGAATTATAAGTGTTGCAACAAAATTTCACTAATTATATATAGTGTATAGCATAAAAATATCTAAACACTAGCAATGTACCTGCTTTGACATTTTTTGTTGAAACATCAAAATTTTGATTTCTTGTTTTCAGGTTTAATTTACAATCTATAGGAGACTCTTACGTGGCGTCCACTTTTGCCTATGGCATAAAGCCATATTCATGTTTGAGTTCACGAATTACAAGGCTGAAACCGGAATTTTCCCGAATTAATACCTGCTATATTTTAGGCCAAAGGGAATGGTTGTAATTTCAGCAAGAATTTATGCTGTCAATTTGTGATGGCAGACGATGTCGGATGAGTAGTTTAGAGCTTATAGCTAAACAGTATTACTGTTTACAATATAGCATCAGGCTCAGGCATTATGTCATCAGGATCGCACACCGGTAGACTGGAACACAAGGGTGGTTTTGCACTTTTTAGGAAGGGTGATCCTACGCAATGTAAAAAACTATAGAGGCATCTCGCTGCTTCCGATTATGCTCAAAATCCTGGAAATCATTATTCTGAATAGGTTACGGTTTTGCTTCGAGGCCTTCAAATGCGAACACCAGGCCCACTTTCACCCTGGCCCCATTTGTACGAACCAAATCTTCACCGTTAGGCAGTTAATATACAGCCGCCATGGGTTTCGTGGCAATGTGCTGGTGTCTTTTGTTAACTTTATATCCTCCTTCGACTGGTTCCACCGCGAATTACTGTTCACCATTATGGGCACAAATGGCTTTCTTAATACGTTGGTTCAGATGATTAGGACAATGTACCGCAGCACTGAAGCTGTACTGGGCTACAACTCCACGTGAGCGATGTTTTCGATAAAAAACAGGTGTAAGACAAGGCTGGATTTTGTAATTTTCAGTTACGCCTTGGATTGAGTAGTCAGAAGCAGCCTTGATAACCCGGATGATGGAATCGGGCTCAGCGAACGTTTCAATGTCAGTAACTTGGCCTATCCCGACCGTCCAGCTTTGCTAGCCAACTCGACATCTACAGTACAGTCAATGCTGCCGTGCCTCAGTGCTGCGGGTAAGCGGGTTGGTCTCAATATAACTGGCGAAAAGACCAAGGTAAAAGACAAAACTGATGCAGCAAGCCAGTACTCCAGGTGGACGGCCAACAGTTTGAAGTGGTGGAAGGGTTACCATACCTCGGATCAATGTTCAACAGTAGTAGGACATCGTACATATATATTGTAAACCTACTCAGAGTTACGAAATAGCAGTTTCTAGCAATCGTTTTAATACTGCGATGCAGTATGTTCCCGTTTCAGTCTACAAATTTCACTGGACTAACGATAAATTCAGCACAGTTCAAACAGTTGCTTGACCATATTTTGCTTCAACATGCAACGCAAGAGTTTTCCGTTCGCGGACAGAAATCTGCAAAACATATTACAATTTTATATGTATATGTTCCCATATTGCTCAACCATGTGGTCGATTGGGTACTCCTAAAACATCTTGCACCAAGCTTACCAATGAGACCGTGATTGTATCTGGAAGACTTATTGAACTAGACTATGCTAATGGCATAGCTCTGTGAACAGAATCAGAAAGTAACATAGCTAAAAAGCTGCACTTCCTTTCTTCTATGAAAAAGAAAGTTATGAGTAGATAGAAAATGGGGGTTTTGCGCCCCCCCACACAAAGTTGGAGATACGTCCCCACACAAGTGTGGTGACTCATGGTTATATATATATAATATATAATTATAATAATATATAAATAATCTGAAGCAAAATAATGTTGAAAAGTAACTATTAGGAATCATCATGAAACCTGATACCTGTGTGGAGGTGGTATGTGGGGTGACATGTGGAAGTATATGATACTTGTGTGGGGGTGATATATATGTGGGGGTATATAATATATATGTGGGGTGATATAATATCTATGTGGGGGTATATATTTCGGTTGCGACATATTCTTAAAGATGTTCATAACCCCACACGTATTTGAAAAACATGGTTCGTCTGAGGATGGATCATATTTTTATGGTTCAAAATATACATTTATTAAATTAATTAATAAAACTATTAACAAACCTGATAAAACCGTGATTAGTAATAATAACCGGGTGGTGGTGGAAAGACGGTTTGAAAACATTATAGGTAACTCTCGCGAATCTGAAGATACAGATCGGATCCAGGTTGTGATGGATACGCATCGCAAAGTCGTCATTACTGCACATCCTGTGGGGTGTGGAGACTATGACTTGTGTGGGGGTAAAGTGGGGGCTGCATTTCACTAGTGTGGGGCATGTGGGGTTGACATATGGTACTGGTATGATATTGGTTATTTAACGAAGACTTCACTGGTTTTGGATTCACTTTCAAGTTTCATTTTTACGCTCAAGTTTTATCATGGCTTTCACACAGTCTGTTGGTAATTCGGATGTATTTGTCGACGATACGCCGTTCAACGATGCGCTGCTTGGTCGCGACGATTCGCTTTTCAACGTCAGCGACGGTCCTACAACCAGCGATGCCGTCGAAGATCAACTCGACAACGACTTCGATCGAAGAGCGGACGCGCAGCGGCTGGCGGATATGGTGTGAAGGTTTGAAAACATTATAGGCCACTCTCGCGAATCTGGAGATACTGATCGAATCCGGGTTGTGATGGATACGCGTCGCAATGTCGTCATTACTGCATATCCTGTGGGGTGAATTTCACGTATGTGGGGTTGATATATGGCTTGTGTGGAGGTAAATATCGCTGATGTGGGGCATGTGGAGGTGACATATGATGCTGTTTTGACAGATGGTGTAGATATTTCACTCAGTCTGTTGGTAATTTGGATGTATTGGTCGACGACTCGCTGTTCAACTATGCGCTGCTCAGCGACAATTCACTTCTCAACGACAGCGACGGTGGTAACGTTCCAACAATTAGCGATGCAGTCGAAGATCAACTCGACAACGACCTCGATAGACG
>JASANE010022794.1:0-10518 GCA_030248225.1 Trileptium ribeirensis | reverse complement strand
TTCTATTGATAATAGATTATTCAGCTTTAAAGCCTAAAGCGGGGGCTTTCCGCAAAAAGTTTGTAGCTGCTACACAACTCCCACTGGAATGTCAAAATTTGTGTGTATTGCTAAATTCGATCCACTCAGTAATTTCCTTGGTACTGGTATACAGCTATTACTTAGTAATTTGTGAATTTGTGGTTGCTGTGCACGCACCGAGTAATTTTGCAGCTGCAATCAAGACCCAGTAATTTATATATATTTTTGGGGCTATAAATATTATACCCACTTCAATTTTAGAAAACATGTTGATTTTGTTTTAATTATAGAAACGCTACGTCAACGCCGAAAACGGTTCATTTTACTGACAAAGTCGAGTGTCACATTACGTCTCGTACACCAACGGTCAACGATTTCCAAATATTTGAAAATGGTGGTGTGTCGGATAGCACTACTAGTGGCGGTGCTCAACAGGTGCAACTCCAAGCAAATGGGACCACCCTAGGTAATAGTAAGCTAGCTCCGCCAAATTTAGCTTTTTCATCAAAAACATCATCAAAAGAATCATCCTCATCGCATCATCATTATTTTAGTCCAACAGCGGCTGTTACAACATGGAACTGAGGTCAATTACGGGCATCGTTCAGCCTGAATAATCAATGTGAGACTGGAAGTGTACGACCTGACTTCGGTGATGTCACTCACGATGCAAAATCAACGTTTGAAGATTCGTTAGGTCACGACTATGACGAATTTATGCTTATTATACGTCCAGATTCTCAAATTAATTTGCAAAATAGCAACATGAGCAACAGCAGCAGCAGCAACAACAACAACAAAAAGAAAACACCTCCATTATCGCTTAACGCAGAGCACGAGCCTCTTCTAACTCCCATCGCTAGAGTCAAAACCTGGCTCACGAAGAAGCAAGAGAAATTGAAAATATTGTGGCTATGGATTGGCGTGAATTGTCTGGCTGACAATGTATCACTCAAATGCCTCTTCTAGCTCCCATCGCTGAAGAGTCGAAACCTAGCTCGCCAAGAAGCGAGAATTGAAAATATCTTGGCTACACCTAATTCATGAAATTGTATGACTGTCAATGCCTCTGCGAGCTCCCATCGCTGAGGAGTCGAAACCAATCTCGCCAAGAAGCGAGAATTGAAAATATCTTTGCATTACATAATTCATGATACTCTATGACTGACATCACGGAACAATCTAAAAAGACAAGCAGCTTTACAAGCATCAACAATGGAAACCATCCTGGTTGTAAAAATATGAAACGCTAAGACGCAGTCGACCATCGAGATTTTCATTGTTCAGTGTTGCTTTCTGAGTGGGGTTTGAGGGCCTGGCTGAGATAGCGAATAAAAAAGTAGCGGAAGCTGACGCTCGGCACGCGCCACAGACGCTAGCCCTTGGAAGGAAAACCATGACTTGGTATAGAAGTTGAGAGGTCGGGTTTGTAACTTATTACGGGTTCCTTCAAACGAAGATAACGCAATGGAAATATGTAACCAAATATACTTACCGTCCACTAGTTGGTCATTTATTGGTTTTATGTAATGTGTATGGGCAGGTATGTAACAGGCGTGATCGTTATCTGAATGGAATTGAAATGTATATTAAATTAACTTTGTTACATTGCTAATATGAATATGAACGTTTATTTAGCGGGTGTGAGTATATTCATTACATAGTGAATTCTGAAGAATAGGCGACTAATCGCTGAATATACTTAACGACCAAGTGACGTATAGGTGGTATTCTAGGTTAATATTCAGAAGTTTGGCTCAAAGCCCATTCGTTTCAATCTGAAGCCTTGCTTGGGCGGCGCGGGGTCTGTCTTCCGTTTCGAACGTTCTGGACCAGCCCGTCAGAATCAGGCAATGTGTTTTGATTGCATCACGGCTGCTTAGTTTACGCAAAATTTTTCATCAAGTACTTGCGTTATTTCTGGCAAACTAGGTTGTTTTTATGCAGATGTCGCAATACGAGTTGTCATATTTTTTGGGAGTTGACGCAGTCATTATGAATATAATGAGCAAGAATTTGTTTTTCGAACACGTTATTGAGCTTTGAACAACAAACGATGATAATACCAACAGGGTTAATTATCGTTATTAGAATAGCTTTGAAACCATCAAACATAACAGAGGTACCCTCTTAATCATACATGGACGAGGTCCGAATTTCCAGGTGGAATAGCAGGTTCGAAGGATGCGCAAGGTCGTCGCCGGATGCATCGGGCTGTCGGCTTGGGGACCGTAGGGGTGATAAATTTTTGAAATGTCTTGGAATTCAAATTTTTGACACTCATTTTGCCAATCTTCCCCTACATTTAGCCAATTTTCCCTAATTTTTCCTAATTTCGCCCAATTTTTGCTGATTTTGACCCAATTTTTGCCCATTTTTCTAAAATTTTCGATTCATCGCTGGGCGGGTAGCTGCAGTCTCAGGATGGGGCTCAGGCTACCTCCCAGGCACGGTCGGTAAGGCCCCAAGGGGGGATAATACACTCTGTCTCCCTCTATGAGCATGTATGCTGTTAATATTACCAATCTGTCTCTCTGAATTAGCAACGCATTCTATGTTTTCGAAACCGATACAGTTGATGGGGACCGCTTGCTATGTATAATACACATAACGATTTATATACCACTTTCAACAGGAATCAGAGCCGTAACCTGGTGAAACCAGAGTATACTTATTGCCTTTATAATGATTGTGTTTGTTTTTGTTAATTATTGAAACAGGGCTAATCCAGCGAGTGGAGTTTTCTCAAATCATGCACTTTCCAAAAAACCTTTTTGGTTCGTTTGTAGTACGCCGCACGACTTTGTATTAGGTCGATAGATTTTCGCCAAGATTTCATTTGAAGCGTTAAATAAGTAAACCCGATGTGTAAAATTTAACATTTTGTGAAGAGACGTGATGGTCGACACAATGCTTAACATCAATAATACCCGATTTCATTTGAAGCGTTAAATAAACAAACTCGATGTGTAAAATTTAACATTTTGTGAAGAGACCTGATGGTCAACGCAATGCTTAACATCAATAATACCCTCATTTTTATTCAAATATATGCGATATAAAGTATTATATAAAGCCGCGTTATTCTGATTATTAAAACAAAATCGTAACTATCGTTTATCCTTTAGTCAGCGCGCTAAATGCCACAAAATACATCGTTTTTGTATTAAACCCTGTTAATAATCTTACAGAGAATAGGGATAAAGATATTTCACATAAAAATTTTAGACTTCCCTCTGGCTACCTTTTCACATTCTAATACAATTAGACTCTACAATTTAAACTTTTAGCTATAATTTGCGCTATACACTTTACACTCAATCCAAATGGGTGATGCTGACGATCGGAATATGGTTTTGCTACTTTCATACGTTTTGCAGCATATTTTCGTTGCTTCGGTTTGCAAATGGCGTTTGTATAACAAAGTTATTACGTGCTCAGTTTTTCCTTCTTCGTTAATTTGATGATTTTTCTTTAATCCAACTTTCACGGTTTTGGGAAATCGACGACTAAGATAATAAAACCATGTTGATGAGCACATTAAAAAGCCAAAATTTGAACCAACTATTTTAAATTGAATTTTGTATATATTGTCTTTTATTATAATTTCCTGTTATTGTACGAGTTGCGCTGTTAACAAATTGACATAAATGGTTCTATTGCATGAAATACAATTTTTTGAGGTTACTGAAAACAATAGTTTGTTGTAATATAATTATTCAAACGTATGTATGACTTAAATATGACTGTCCTAAATGGAATGGTCACTATATCCTGTCTGTTGAACCCACTGTACTGAATTGTGCATGATTTTAAAGGTTGCAATAACATGCCTTAAATTAGTAAATTTGTGATGGTTATAAAGGTTTCCGAGGTTGCTGAAAATATAAACGTAATTGTTTCAGCATGACTAATGTACTTTTTCTGGAGCTAGCATAGTAGCCTTGGATATTAATCGTCACGCTGAATCATTCCCAAATTTAAAGTATTCGATAAGAGGCTTTTGAATGGTTATATATATTTGTGAATTGTGATTATAAATGTTTACGAGGTAGCAGAAAACATCGATTTAATTTATTCAGCCGTTTCTTCATATCTTCCAATGGTATTGCTATTTTTTTGCAATTATCACGGCGATTATAGCGATATGGATAAATTGACGCTTGCTGCGTTCGCTCTTGTGATCCGAACCTCCTTCTGGTTGCTATTATTCGGATATTCTGCGCCTTTTAAGTATTTCCAATTTGTGACTTTGACAAATTTGCATAGCCACATAAATTTCTAGTATTAACAGACCTCTCATAACTGAACAATTTCCTGTTATCAGGCTACAAGTTATTAGTTTCAGTGCTTCAAAATTAACAAATACCTTTAAAAAGTGGAATTCCGGCGAAAATACATTTGAAATTGTAGTGTAGCGCACTTTTTAAATACAGCTGTATTTAGTGTACTGCTGATTTGGAGACTCAATGTGATATAATAATTTTTAAAACACAGTATGCGCTCGGTGCATATGAAACTTTTGGCGATGAAAAGTTTTCTGGAGTCAACTTGTGCAACTGCGCTGGTATTTTGTCAGAGCCCTTAAACTCCATGTAAAGGTTATGTTATGTGTGACGGGAGCAAACAAAAATCATTTTTCATCTCGGTCTCCTAAGGGAAACTTATGCTCACTGTGTTTGTTCCGAATTAATAATTATAATCGCTTCAGCTCGGTGCATATGAAACTTTTGGCGATGAAAAGTTTTCTGGAGTCAACTTGTGCAACTGCGCTGGTATTTTGTCAGAGCCCTAAACTCCATCTAAAGGTTATGTTATTTGTGGTGGGAGCAAACAAAAATCATTTTTCCTCTCGGTCTCCTAAGGGAAACTGATGCTCACTGTGTTTGTTCAGAATTAATAATTATAATCGCTTCATACTATAATATTTATGTAAAGCAGTACAAACTTATACATTTTATTTTTAGTGAAATACTTGCAGGTTTTCATATATCATATAAAAATGTTGTGTATATAGAAACATATTGTGTTATTCTTTGTCTACGTTAACTGTATATGAAATTAAGTTATTTGTCTAAGTCACTTTCAGTATAAATAAAATGATTGTTATGATTGGTGAAATGATGATCTCTAGAGAATTCGATTAATGTAGTCCGGCATTAGGTGTACAGGAAGGGTGAGAACGGTCCGAATTTTTTTGCCCGGTGTGGGCGGGCCCGTTGGAAATCGAGGTCGGCACGGTCCGGCCCGGCGGAGCTGCAAAATTTTAACGCGGCCCGGCCTATTGGAATTCCAGGTCGGCCCATGCCGGTCCATTTGTAATCTGATGTAAGCAAGGTCAATATAAAGGATACAGACGGTATACAGTTTAATACGCATATATGGATTGGGCTCGATATGAAATTCTTAAAACAAATCCAGCATTATCCAACCGTGTAAAAATAATTCGGTTCATGACTGAGGTAAAAACGAGCCGACATTTGCTGGCACGAGCCGGCCCGTTGGAAATCTAGGTCGGACCGTGCCGGGACGAGAGCCGAAATTCTCATGTCTAGTATACAGTGATGCATTAATCGCAAATGAGCAAGTAGTAAACATAAAAGAAAAACAAATCTACAAATGCATTATATAAATCATGCCTGAATATTCCTTATTAGTCACATGCACTAGCCATTTAAATATCCTGTTTGCTCTACTGTTATGGTTATCTCGTTCATTTCAACTGTGGTCCAAATGGACCCAACGCACATTGTGTAGTTTCGCGGTAACTGCGTTTGTGGTCGTATGATGTATGGTTGAACGTGTTTTGTTACTAGCTTGCATTGCAAGTTCCTTTGGGGACCGAGAAACAGCGACCAGATAACTTAGCATTTTGCGAGCGATGTTGTTCACTCGTATAGCCCGAGTTCGTTATGTTCCATTGGCTTGAATTTGTGCGGGCATGAAAACACACATGTCACTCAACTTTAGGCGTAGCTGTACCTATCTCGAATATTTTAGGATCTTCATTTGGCGATAGAGTAACAGTCTCATTCAACAGTCTATTATACAAATGTGCTGGGTTAAGATACAATTTCATGTTGTATACCGTCATGATTGAACAGAAGTATGCGTCAAAGAATCTAAAATGTATATGGTAAGACTAAAAATGTTGTCTATGTTAGTATTTCAAATGGCATACAAAATACATTTATCGAAATAAATGCTGTGAAAATTTTATTGCCATTGGTAACTCAAACGATCAAACTTTTGGTCATAGATGCGGTTCGGTTCCATTTGGCATTTTCCGTATTTCCTCGACGATACAATGTAATATTTATGTAATCATGTAACTAATATTATTCTAATATTCGAATCTAATTTTAATTCCAATATTAACATTATCTGAATACAGTCTTTAATTTTATTTCAGGTTGTATTAGACATCCCATGTGTAAATGGCAAGGAAAAATTGATTTTTATCAGAATTTGTATAAATGCTCTATACACAAAATTACTTTTAAGCATTACGGAGCACAGCTCTTATTCACATGACATCGGCATTTTAAACGTAATCCTATTATTTCGATGAATTCTAGGCAATTTACAACGGTATTTTTAATGAGTATAAATTTTTCCAGGTAAACATTTCTAAAAAAGATTACTTTTAAATTAAGTTTTGTGCAATTACACTAATTTAACATTTGTGTCTTAAGTTGAATGCTTAACTATGTGTCTAATTAAAGGAAGCTTGCCAACACGTTTCATTTTAGTTAAAACGATGGGCTCAAACTTCGTAAGGCATTGATCAATTACGTAGTAGTTCAATACTGTAGGTGTGACCGTTCAATTAATACTGTGTTAGCATCGAAACAAGCATATCAAATATTGTTAGGTCCAATCAAAGGAATCTTTTACAATCATAGCAGACAGTAGATGGGTTTAATCTTAACACTTATTATACTACTTAGTATGTACGTAATTAGCGTCATTAGCTTCATTTCTAAAATTGCAACGAGAAGTTTGTGAATATATATGTTTGTGAAAGCTTATCGGTCATGTTGCAGATTATGTAAGGAAACGGTCATTTAAAAGATCATTGTTTTGCTAAAGATACAGTAGTGCAGTGTGCATATGGTGAATGCGTTTATAATGAAAATGCTGTTAACACAAATTAAAATGTTCGTTGGCTCCAAGTAAAACTGTCTAACCGAAGATAAATGTGGAATAGTAAAAATGTTTTTATTATAGTGAATTTTTTGTTCGTTCCAAACAGTTCCACTCTAAAATAGGCACTGTACTATATAAGCAATAGCTGGCGACAATTTTCTAGCTGTCGTTAATATATATATAGCCAGATAAATGAATCTATAATAACGATCCTAGATTAATTCGTCCTTCTTGTCACCCGCGCTGTTACCCAGGATGCTGTTACCCACATGGTGGGTAACATTGTCCAAGAAATTTATGGACGTATTGCTTAATCGATCGTGCGGACTGGGTTGCCCGTGTCAAAATGCTGGGACCATTCCAAGTGTCTCCGCTTGTTGCATTATCCCCATGCATTATATTTGCCTTGAATATCTTCTAAATACGGTTGTCTCTTCGCATTACGCGTAACTCTTAGTCGTATCTTGTTACGCGCTGTCAATGTGTTTATTTTGTACGAGTTTGCAGCTAAAGATGTGCCAATGCCAGGTTTTGAGAAGCTTGCTTCGCTGCTTATGTGTGGACTAAGCATTAGGCCAGAGGTTAAATTTTTATCGCGAATAGGAAGCGAATATGCAAGTCAGCTAAAATTTCTACCAGCGCGGGCTGCGTAAAGTTTGCAATGAAATAAAACTGCTACAAACCTGTAATCAGCTCTGAATGTGTTTTTTAATACAACGAATGAAATAATGTCAGAATTACCAAACCGTGGGTAACGATGTCTAGTAAGAACTTTAGCAGTTACCTATACCGTGGGTAACAATTTAGTGAACATGCTAGTTGCGCGTTTTACTAGTTTTGACTAAGCACAAGCTGGACGTTTCGGCGTCACCGGTCCACCAAGCGAATTTCTATTCTTTTCTATGTTATATGCAGTGGCAATTAATAAATTGAAAAAATATTATTACATAGCTAGGCGTTAAGATCTGTAATTTCTTTTTTAGCTTTGCTTTTTGCTTCTGCTTTGAATTGTCATCAAAATACAAATTTTACGGTAGTTGAAATTCGCCGACCAAGACAGTTTAGCATATATAATTTCAAATAAATATCCACGTATTACTGTTGCATTGTGCATAGTATGATCAACTTTCCATCTTAAACTCGGATCTTTATAGTAAGATATTCTTAGCTGGACGCCCTGGAAAAATGAGGAAGTCAGAACAAAACTTTCCGTATAATAATGAAAATTGACACATTTCTAGAACCAAGACAGTTAAGGATGAAATAGACTGAATCATACCTCCTCTCCAGGTTCATAAGATGATAGTGAAAAGTGTCAAACCCTTCTCGATAAGGAGTCAACAACTATTAGGTAAACTGAACAAATAAAGACACCTTTTATAGACATATAGAGCACTTGCTGTAAATGAATGACTGGCGAATACTAATGTGCTATCGGTTGAGGTGAAGTTGGAGCAGTAACTGCTTTTATGCTTCTCAAATAGTCGGCGAAATAATCGCAAACTTCCCAAAATAACGCAAGAATATATTGCAAAAAGAATGAAACCTTACTTTTTGAGCACGGTCACCATCTGTTAGTTAATTATAGATATTTTTAAACGCAGAAACTTTTAGTTTATATACTTTACCTTTTAGTATGATAAGTAGAAACTAATATTGGCTTAAAATTATGTCTGACTCTATAGTACCACCCATCATGTAGTTCGAAAAACCGAGGGTTTATCATAATTTTAGCTTTTGTGTTTTAATTATCGTATCGTATCGTTTGTGATACGAAATTTACGATAGGTGTACATGTCTTTCAGAGTTCCAATTTTCAACAATGTGACTACATTTTTGAAAAATAGTTGTTAATATTGTGATAGTTTAAATTTTGATTAAACATTTCTTGCATAAATTTTGTTTCGCATTTCATGCAATGCTAAAATGAATTTAACGGTTTGAACCCGTATCTTTTTCATTGCGCACCACGAACTAACCTTTAAGTCTTATAATAGCTACTACTCAATTCTTTGAAGAAACAGTTGGCGTGAGCGAATAACAGCGCAAGTGCAAACGCATGCCCCGCGACAAATTGGTTAGCACATCGCTTCGCAATGTACAATTTAAAAGAAGTAACGTTATGTATTAGATGATTGATTAACATTATATAGGAATTCATTGAGCTAAACTTAGACATGATAATCTCTAGTAACGAAATGTTTTACCAGTATAATATGGACGGTTATGAAATTTTCTCTTTAAAAGAAGTTTTAACCATGTAGCTCTCACGCTTTGGCATTGCATAAGTGACCTTGGATTAGGCACTCGGATAGAAATTCCCAAATGTCTGCACAGCAGTCGAGCGTAGTCTATGACTGAACTGTTTTATAGCTAAATTTGTGTTAGCTAATCATATTTCGCTCACTGATATATATATATTATATATAATACATATAATAATATAATATATTACATATATAATACAACTCCCTGAAGCTACAACTCTATGTAGTTGTATTTTCACACTGGGCAATGGGTTATATTAGTTATTTAGTTGTTAAATCAAGCCAACTTCGAACCCAACAGTTATAGCCCTTTCGATAACATAAGCTTAACACTGGGCAATGGGTTATATTAGTTATTCAGTTGTTAAATCAAGCCAACTTCGAACCCAACAGTTATAACCCTTTCGATAACATAAGCTTAACACTGGGCAATGGGTTATATTAGTTATTTAGTTGTTAAATCAAGCCAACTTCGAACCCAACAGTTATAGCCCTTTCGATAACATAAGCTTAACACTGGGCAATGGGTTATATTAGTTATTCAGTTGTTAAATCAAGCCAACTTCAAACCCAATAGTTATAGCCCTTTCGATAACATAAGCTTAACACTAGGCAATGGGTTATATTAGTTATTTAGTTGTTAAATCAAGCCAACTTCGAACCCAACAGTTATAGCCCTTTCGATAACATAAGCTTAACACTGGGCAATGGGTTATATTAGTTATTCAGTTGTTAAATCAAGCCAACTTCGAACCCAACAGTTATAGCCCTTTCGATAACATAAGCTTAACACTGGGCAATGGGTTATATTAGTTATTTAGTTGTTAAATCAAGCCAACTTCGAACCCAACAGTTATAGCCTTTCCGATAACATGAGCTTAACACTTGGCAATGGGTTATATTAGTTATTTAGTTGTTAAATCAAGCCAACTTCGAACCCAACAGTTATAGTCCTTCCGATAACATAAGCTTAACACTTGGCAATGGGTTATATTAGTTATTCAGTTGTTAAATCAAGCCAACTTCGAACCCAACAGTTATAGCCCTTTCGATAACATAAGCTTAACACTGGGCAATGGGT
>JASANE010022792.1:0-11532 GCA_030248225.1 Trileptium ribeirensis | reverse complement strand
AAATAATTTATTCCAATTTTGTGGTATAAAATTCCGTCCCATATTTTACTGTAGTTTTATTTATACATAAGATTTCAACTTGTTTCAAATTCTAAAAAAATTGTAGGCCTTCTCGATCTAATAATTACTTCATACCAGCACATTCGAAGCAATAAAAATTTTATACATTTACAAAGAGCACTTGCGACTCCAGGATTTAAATAATTACTTTGTATACATTACAAGGCCTGCGCCCAGGAAATAAAGAGACTTCAACCCATTCGAAGCAATAAAAATTGTTATACATTTACAAAGAGCACTTGCGACTCCAGGATTTAAATAATTACTTCATACGCCAGCACATTCGAAGCAATAAAAATTGTTATACATTTACAAAGAGCACTTGCGACTCCAGGATTTAAATAATTATATACTTCATACGCCAGCACATTCGAAGCAATAAAAATTGTTATACATTTACAAAGAGCACTTGCGACTCCAGGATTTAAATAATTACTTCATACGCCAGCACATTCGAAGCAATAAAAATTGTTATACATTTACAAAGAGCACTTGCGACTCCAGGATTTAAATAATTACTTCATACGCCAGCACATTCGAAGCAATAAAAATTGTTATACATTTACAAAGAGCACTTGCGACTCCAGGATTTAAATAATTATATACTTCATACGCCAGCACATTCGAAGCAATCAAACATTTAGGAACATATACCAAAATTTGATAGATATATAAAAATTTTATAAATACCTCAGTTTTCGAATTTGTTCTCTTTACACATTTCAACAGTTTTTATATATGTTTTAAATTCATATACTGAGTAACATTAAAACACCGAAACCGTTATTGTTACAACAAATACCAAGTTCATTATTTAGTGGATCTGTCTGAAATTTTAGATGTCCAAATAAAATAACACGTATAATCAATAATAAATACACAGTAGACTGCGCTTATAGTGAAATTGCTTCGGATCTATTAAAAGTCATTTTACTTATCTACCTTTATTTTTGTTTAAACAATGTTACAGCTAAGAACAAAAGTATATTTTGTTCGAAATTCTGCTTTGAAGAGTTTCATTATTCGTGGAAATTGATAATATGTCAACATATCTTTTCCTGCAGCTTAGAGAGGACTGACATCGGTGAAATTTTATAGAATGATTTTGACGTGGAAAAATGCTACTGTTATATTTAAAATATTTGAGTTATATCTGCAAATAAAAGGTCGATATTGCACTTGCTTTGATCTAACATGCTTATCATGTAACAATCGCACTGAATAACATAATTATGTACAAGGTAACAATGATACGAAGTAAAACTTAAAATATACATGTTTATTTGTGTGAAATTTAGGAATAAGCTTACAAAAAATTCAGTGAAAGTTTAAGACATGCTTCGAAGTGCGTTTTAATGTAAATTCCACTATCAGATAAGTATTTTCGAAACTCTAACTGTCACAATAGCTACAAAAACATATGCCGACTGCCAAAGTATGATCAAAACTACTCGAAGAGAGATATCATAGGCTAGATTCCAAAGTATGCGTTAAGGTACACTTGTGTGATGCCATTTTAGAGACTTGCTGTGCGGTACATCCTTGTTTGTAATAACAGTACGCCAGATGCTTGGAAAGCTTCCTAACACCATGTCCGTACCACCCCTGCTGTCATAACCTCAATCGTGGACCTAAATTTTCGCAGCTGACAAGATTTTGCTAATGTTAATCGGTTAGATCCAAGAAGCATAACAAGTGCGTTTCATGAGGTGTGTTCGGACACCGCCCGCTTGGTTGAGCACGTGTCTAGTATCTGGTATGATTACTGTGGTCCCCCAGCGAGGCTGACACTGACACCTGCTCATAGGTCACAGTATCAAGCCGTTCCTTGTTCGCTATCCCGATCTCACTTGGAAGTTGTTTAACTATCTTGCCTAATCAAATTCTATTAAAAACTGGAAGGGTGGAGAAAGTGTAAACTATAGTATTATATAAACTTTGACTTAATTTAGACCTCTTTAGACATAATTCCACCCCGCAATTTAAAAGACATTGGGGCCCCCCACAAGGTTCCGGCATTCCCTGAGCGTTTAACGTCTGATTCTAGATTGAACAATCTGTTTACTAGTATTTACTATGTTTTAAACAATGTACTCTTTCGTACAATATATGGTGGGAATATTGTCATGTTTGGTAGTGCGGTGAGCAAGCTGTTTATGATTTGTTTGATGAACTACTCTCCCAACTTTCTCACCTTAAAAATATTACTACGTTAGGTGAACTATTGGCGTTAATACTTGGAATCTTGTATCCACGGGCCGTAGCGCAGATAGCTGACCTGTCCAAGCGGACGAACATTGAGCATATACGCTAGAATCAACACTAGACACAAGGTTCCACTTTTCGGATTTGAAAGTATGTTACAGCAGATCAGGTCAACACGAACGCGTAGTGAGTTATCGGCAGCGAAAGTACTGTTATATGAATTAGCCAATGCGACACATACTATGGACAACAGATATATCAGCGGCTAACCGTGCCCAATATACGAGAGTGAGTACTGTGGCTTCCTAACTGCATCAGCGTACCATGTTCCTCTCTAAAGTCAATTTCGGGAAATCATCTCAGCTAATGATTCAGGTAAAACCCGATTGTGCTTCGATTTTCGCTTGTTTCACGTAAAATGGTGTAGGAACACTATGAATTCAGAGAAAGAATTAACTTTCGCTCCGAGAACTATTTTTTAAAAGAATCAACCGCACGATAAAAACACGACGATAAATGAATAGCCCAGTGCCAGCAAATAATACATACCGAAACTAACCAGAATGTATGAGTACGCCAGAAATGTATGGTATAACATAACATAAACTAATTAATTCGCTTAGGTTCATTTTGAAGTTTGTGATACTTAGCTCACAAAAAGATTTCCATTGTCAATAATGTTTACCGAGACTTGTACGAAATTAACCATAACGATCATGGTGCAACCTTTTATGAATACGGTCCATTAAACTGGTGTGCCCTAAGACTAGTAGTGTAGCGCATGGCCAACATTGTATGACGTTTGCATATGATTTATCTCCAAAATTCGGCTGCCGGTTAACGGTGTGAAAACACTCGGGTCAGGGTTGGGTCGCTCCCAATTTCACACACTATGTATATAAAAGCGTACTTTACATACATACAACATACAGTATCATACCACTAACGTGGTTCCCGCGGCCAGTTTGCTGGTGACCTAATATTCTATAGACTGGCTACGCGGGTTGATTAGGCAAAATTATCTTGATACCATAGAATCCAGAACGGTGTTACTAGATAAAAGGGCATGCAGCGATGCTATATGTTTAGCCACAATTTCCCGATAGCTGAACTTTCGACCGAAACGGGCATGTCTATTAACGATAACACTGTTCTCGTCTTTAGCATTTTTGACGCTTGTGAACATGATTTTACTGTAACCTTCGTTATTTTATCACTGCTAGTCATATCCTATTCGGATTGTGAACCGCTACATACGCGTTTAGGTCTATTCCTCTTGGTAATCATTTGTAGGTCAACGTCAACTCTCGACTTTAGTCCGTTACTCAGTCGATTGCATCTGAGATAGGTCTGACCGAAATATTACATGAACGGTGTTCATCTTTTTCCGAAATCAGTAAAATTCTGATTAGGTGCAATGCATACTTTTGTAATCATATGACGACTATGCTTGGTTACGGCTCGGCTTTACCTACGGCAGTGGATTCAGATCCAAGCTACCCAAATTGTTGTCCGCTCATTCGATTCTACACGTACAATTTCTTTCCATTGCACACAACTTAAATTTAGCGATTCGGTGACATTTGCTTCTCTTCGTTTCTGTTCGAGAACAAATTTACGTAACTGTAACGTCATAAACGAAACGATTCTATGTTATGGTACTCAATATCTTTAAAATTCAAATTATCGTGATAAGCGAGGTCACCATAAATTTAATCGCGCATAAGAAATTTTTGTCTTGCATCCAGCTACATCATACAAACATCACTTACAACCAACCGTTAAACATTTTAAATTCTGAGTATCTGTTGCATATTTTCATATTATATACCTGGCTGCAAGACCTATATGTGTCTAACACCTAGCCGTAGGAGACAAAAATAAATTATGACTATTAACTGCAAGAAATTTTTATCTCTAATGGCTAGCTGTTTGGGATTATTGGTTTTTTCTGCTATCTGTAAAAGACATGAGTTTTTTAACCTTTGTGTTGGAGATTTTAATTTCAAATAACGAACAGTTAGAGATAAATGTCTCTAACAGCTGTTTGCATGAAACTAAATATTATATAACCATCCTTTATAGTTCTTGGTTTCTTGCAAACGGCTACTAGAGACGAAAGGGCCTACCTTTTGCACGCGCTATTCCGTGAAACATTCATCGTAAAACTGAGCGTAATACAGAGTTTTGTCGATACAATAAATGTAAGATTCTTGGCTATAATACTACAGAATAAAGGCCTCCATGTTCACTTTGGAGTACATTAGCTGTTTCCCCGTAGCAATACATGCTGTGCCGCATTCATAAAGTGGCTCAATTTATGAAGCAATTTTTATTAAAAGTAGAACAGTTCTTGTAAGACATTTTCTGATGTAACACACTTTCTACAGCAGTTTGTATTCTAAAAGTGATATACTTTCTGAATGAGAAGTTTCCAACGATTTCGCTAGGAGAAAATAGTGAAAATTTGTATTTTTGTATTTTTCTATCACGAATATATGACTCATGTTCGGGTGGATGGATTTCAATAAGTTTTTTGTTCGATGCTTTAGTTGAACGCAAACCATTCTGGACAAAATGTCCGTGCCAAAATGTCAAAAAACGGGTTTTTATGGCTTATTTGTCAAATCTGGCCATATGTGTACCCGTGTTTCGCAGCCACAGACTTCGTATTGAAAAACGGAACTACCGAGCAAAACATGCTCATCGTTATCTACAACTTTTCTGACCACGGCTTTTTGGTGGGATCACTTCCGGGGTCGCTGTGGGCACGAATATGGTTCATCGACCCTTTGCCAGAAATTACGGTTTTTCAAATCAATCAAACTTTAATGGGGAACAAAAGAATATTTGATATTTTAAAATTCAGTATGAGCAATTCAGAGCTGTTCATTTAATTATTATAAAGTTAACACGCCATACAGGAAGCCCAGAAGTTTCGGAAGCCTCCTCGCAAGAGGTGAGCACAGAAGATTGGTTAGCAGACAGAGTAAAACAGGTAGAGTCAAACTTAACTGAAATGTTAGAAACAGCCATTCCAAATATCAAGGCAGCTCAGGGAGGTCTAAAGCAAGGTATGACGCAACCATGGAATAGATTGAGCTACATCCTTGGCCATAGGACCCTCCTAAAGAATGCAAAGAAGACTGCTTGTGAAGGTGCCAAATTTGAAAACGTATCAAATTCCAGAAGGCTGGGTAAGGCAAAGTACAGCTTATCGAAAGATGGGAATGAATTGAAAAAATTTGATCAATTCAACTAACTTAAAACTACCAATGCAGTAATATTCGCTTCAACCCTGCGATAGAGACAACGAGATTAAGTATCCCAGCTGCTTTTAGTATAGCTGATAACGACAATATCAGACCTCGTAACATGGAACGGAGATTATGAAGGGGTAAGAAATTTGACACCTTAAAACGAGGAAGAAATATGGCTTGGGAAGGAATATTCCATTACACTGGACCTATATGTTTGACCATAACAATACAAGTATGTTAAAACTACATTTAACCGTGTGGAGCTGTGACCGTTACGGGTACCCGAGGGTACTCACTACTTGCGGAGTACCCGCTACCCGCAGGCTCAACATTGCAGCCCGTTCCCGGAAAACCCGCGGGCACTCGCACCCGCGCACAGCTCTGCGCTCGCACCGTTTCACCCTTGCATGCGAGATATTAGTGTAGCAGTTTTTCTACAAATGCACAGCTTCTGTAGCAGATTTTTCAAAAATTTTGCCACAATCTACTGTGACTGCACACAGCTCTCTGTGAACAATGCATTATTACTAGCGTTAGGTGAGCCTTTGTTTATTGTGTCCAATGGGGCATTATTGATTTTAAAATTTAGTACATCACAATTTTATAGCGTGACATCAGTACGACTCGCGCAGTGATTTACATCTCCAATGTCACGTACGTTTCAGCATTAACAACTTGTTCACAAGTTGTTTAACACATTATATCAGTTTTCATGTTACGTACTATTAAAATCAGCACAAGTTTATTTTACTTTTATATATAATATTAAAACACAGTCTTTAATTTTTTTACAATACTGTACATAGACAATAATTAATCTACGATAAGGATTATACATTATTAACCATAGCTTCACCTGGTTATTGCCATTGTCGTATGCGCAATCGGTGCTGTGCTGACTGAAATATCTGTCTTTTCACCTCAAACTGGCAATAAAAATTTCAAATTACAATTTTAACTAAAGATATTCATATATATTCTTTTGAAAACCAGTGGCGTTAATAAATAATAGCAAACATTTGAGTAAAAATTCACTAAAGTTTATGGACTAAGCAGGTGAATATTTACTAAGCATATGTGGTTCAGGACTGCTTGGGGAAATGTCCACTAATTATTCTTGGTTCAGGAGTCAGCTCTAAATTTTTCACTAAGCATGCATGTCTCCGGATTGGGCAGATAAATTTTTCACTAAGTATGTACGGTTTAGGACTAAAGATATTCATATATATTCTTTTGAAAACTGGAGGCGTTAATAAATAATAGCAAACATTTGAGTAAAAATTCACTAAAGTTTATGGACTAAGCAGGTGAATATTTACTAAACATATGTGGTTCAGGACTGCTTGGGTAAATGTCCACTAATTATTCTTGGTTCAGGAGTCAGCTCTAAATTTTTCACTAAGCATGCATGTCTCCGGATTGGGCAGATAAATTTTTCACTAAGTATGTACGGTTTAGGACTAAAGATATTCATATATATTCTTTTGATAACCAGAGGCGTTAATAAATAATAGCAAACATTTGAGTAAAAATTCACTAAAGTTTTATGGACTAAGTAGGTGAATATTTACTAAACATATGTGGTTCAGGACTGCTTGTGTACATGTCCACTAAGTATTCTTGGTTCAGGAGTGAGCTCTAAATTTTTCACTAAGCATGCATGTCTCCGGATTGGGCAGATAATTTTTTCACTAAGTATGTACGGTTTAGGACTATAGAGTTAAATTTCCAATAAGTTTTTATCGCTATGGGTCGTGATTGAGCAGGTATATTTTTACTATAAATGTATATGTGGCTCTCTACTGAGCGGGTAAAGTTTCAATCCGTATGTATACCTCAGGACAAAACGGTTAGGTTTTCAATGGATATTCAAGAATGCTTGGCTCAATGCTGAGTTTGACTTTTGCTGGATGCGTCTTTCTTCATTTGAAATAACAGATCAATAGATTTTGTTTCTTCGGGCAAAAGCATTATTTTTCGACAACAAATATTCGTTCGCCATGGTTTGCTGTGACGCTTCAGACACCCGCGGTCACAAACAACTGACTGCTCTTCGTTATCTGACGCATTGTCCTGAAGTAAATAGAATTTATAACATTGAATTGAAAACCCCAAGGTCACTTCAAACATTAATTCATCCGATGCTGTTGCGTTAGTTTTAAGTGTTCGACAGAAGTGCTATAGTTGTGTATATTACACTGCTCACGAGACAGCTTATCGACTGTGGCTAGAAGCTCATAATACGATTGTATTAATCAGTTCATGAGATTACGACTACTGCTTAAAAATTTACGTTTCACAAGAGTTATTTTAATGTTGAAAATAGTTATATATATTTGTGGTGAAATTACTTAGCTATCAAAAATAATTTTCGCAGCGTATGCACCTAGATTTTGTTTGACCTGTTAAATTTTAGTATAACACCAGGAAAGCCTTATGCACACATAGTAACAGCTTTGCAAAATACGTACATGCAAATTATAAACTTCAAGGCTTTTCAATTTAAAATTTTAAATTTATATATACACCTTGAATAAAGATGCATAATCTAAATATAGATATTTAATGTTATCCATGCGATAAAGTTAATTTTCATTCCATTCGCTGATGCTAAACACACATGGTGGTCATATAACCGATCACCGTGTAGTATTAGTAAAGCAATAAATTTCCTTCAATAGGCGTCGAAGTACTCGTTATGAGCTGTTTATGGTATCGATATCAATAACCGGCATATCTTACGCTACTGGGTGTTTGTAAGAACATGACCCAAACAATAACCAAACGGAATACATGTATGTTTGCATTGAAAGTAATATTATGCCTAATTGAAGATTATGTCAAGATGCAGTTGAAACTACGTTTACTTGTTGTGGCTGGAAGGAAACAAACAAGATAATGTCTTCTGTGTCTTGCTGAAAATTCGGTTACTTAAAGGAAGTTAATGGTTTAGTGCGATGTCACAGACATGTAATATTTGTGTTAAAATTCCATATAAATGCCAAAATTATAATAATATAATTTGGCGACTAATGGCCTACGACCTGTTTAAACTAAGCACTGTTATTACAGGATACATAGTCTATCCCGACGGGTTGTGAACGTAGTGTCGAACAAGTTTTCCAAGAATTACCAAAAATATCGTAAACTCAACGGTCCCAACGAAAGAACTAGTTGATTTCGTCTGAGGCATAAGCAATCTCTGCAGCAGCACAAAATTACATTGTTCATAAAACGCGATTAAATTAAATTGGATATAGAATAGTGTGAAACAAACACGCTGCCTCTTATTGTTGCCCGCCCTTCGTAGTCTCCCCCGTTTGGACATCTAACAAGCCCAAGCGGGTCTCAACAAGACAAGGCATCCCGCTGTTATATGAATTCTGTTTCTGTTTTGCGATTAGTTCATAATGCACTACGAAAATCTGATATAGCATCCCGTCTGTTTTGTACCAACCCATCTTGATCCCTGACCTTAAATACGGACATGCTCTGACGGACTCTCAGTGAAAAGAAGGCGCTCATCGGGGGCCTTCGAACCCGCAGGAGGGCTCAAAACACACCCCCTTTCCTTACCGAGTCCGTCTGTCCGTAAAACTTATAGGTTTAGTGAAATTTTGTACGTGATGTCCTCGTCCGTCCTGTTTTTTGTCCTGTCCTCATATATAGTCCATATATACATATACATACACATATTATAAACATACACATACAATACATTCCAAACACATATACACACCCACACAAGACACACAGGCGACCTGAGCAACAGAGAGGTCGCTCAAGTTCGCAGCGGAAACACACAACACAGCAACAACAATAACAGCAACCGACCAAAGAATTGGAGAAAGAAAAAAGAGGAAAGCAAAAAGGGCAATGAGGACACGGAGAGGAAAAAGAAAGGGCGCAAGAGGGGAAGCGGGACAAAGGAAATCCCTGGGAATTCTCGAGAGGCTGGGGTGAGATTCGGTCCCAGGACGAAGAACGGGGCCGATCGATACCAAACACGAGGGAGGTGGACGTAGTAGCGGGTCGGGACCCACATATGGGGTCCGACGTATGTAAGTACGTAGGGCTTCAGCGGGCTTTCCTGCGCTAACGGTTGGGCGGAGCGACACCCGCCAGGTATCGCTAAACTCGCCCTGGAAGGGCGATTCGAACGACTTTGTCCGAAAGGCAGCGGCTAAAGGGGCACTAAAATCACCACGGATAGAGAAAGTGTCGGTGTTGGTGGGCGCGCTTTCGTCGGCCATCCCGGGTTAACAGGGCAACGACCGGAGGTCCGCCGAATATATTTGGAGACGTCTCGACGTGATGACCGCAATGGGGGGCGGTTTGCCTATTTTCGATTCAGGAATAAATTTTCGGGTGTTTTGGTACCCACCTTTGGTTGGTATTCCAAACTAGGGGCACTTTAGCGGGTTATGGCGGGCTAGCAGGCAGTCGGGAGGAGGCCCGCCGTATATTGTTGTGCTCGCCGAAAGCAGACGAGTAGAATGAGGGGTCGCATGTTCGTATTTAAGGTCAGGGATCAAGTACGGGGTTGGTACAAAACAGACGGGATGCTATATCAGATTTTCGTAGTGCATTATGAACTAATCGCAAAACAGAAAGATAATTCATATAACAGCGGGATGCCTTGTCTGGTCGAGACCCGCTTGGGCTTGTTAGATGTCCAAATGGGTAGACTACTCAAGGGCGTGCACAATTCCAGTCGACGATTCGGCGATAATAAAAAAGCCTGGTTACCATGGCGCTAATCAATCTATTTTGGGGCGTCGAGGATGAGGGAGCACAGAGATCTCGCACCGTAGAACGATGCCGTGGAAGAAGAGAGGATTTGTCCGGTGGGGCGGGAAGAAGAAAATACCGGAGCGCGAAATTCAGTAATTTAAACACACATATATATCTATAAATATACCTAAGTTATATCTACTCCGGACCACTGTCATCAGCCAAACTTATCGTAAGTAGCGGCCGTTAGTTTGCATTTGACGTGTTTGTTCCCCAGATTTAAAGTTAAATCCTGGTGCGATTATGAACATTTTGGTCTCGATAGGAAACCAGCGAAATTCCCTATGGAAAAGTACTCGGGACATTTCCCCGAAATGGCGGCGGTTAGACGGCTACGGGCCGACAAACGAGCCCGGTGACCTTCATTTACGAATAGCAACCACATGTTTTTGTGTCATGTTATATCATGTGTAGTGTAATGCCTGTCAGGACGGGTCGGGTCTCGATGCAGAACTCTAACAAAATCAACTTTTACAACGATTCAACTCTCGGTCCTGGCACGCAGGAGTAAGTACATAATTAGCCGTAGCGGATATGGTATCGTATTTAATGGAACTGCGACTAAGGCACACCGATTAACTTCAATAGGCACGGCGTTTTAAAGGTGGTTGTTTAAATCCACAAATTACACAATTTTCCTACCATTAATGTGAACGAGGGTCGCCAAACTATCATTAGGGCCGATTTAGGCTCCAAAATCATGCGTTCGGGTCAATCTATCCTTTACTCATAAGTACTTAGGGACCTCCGACTAGGCGTTTAAGCAGCCGATCTTCAAAGCCTTACATCATAAGAAACTAACTAAAACTCTCTATTTTTTGTAGTCCTACAGTTCCATTGGTTTTTACACTACCTATCTTATTGAAAACCTGGAGCAGCCCACGTGCAGGGATTCGCTCAGGATCTGCCCAATCAACTGGGGACACAAAATTTTACAATATTGGCTCCTAAATTAGCTTCCAACGGCCCAACTATGTTAATGACATTAAAACTTCAAATTTCTCCAGTAGGCGACCCAATCCAGTCCCCGGTCGCATACTGTTTTCCGTTGTCCCACAATAACAAGAAACATGATAAAATTTTCATTTAAATCAAGCGTCCTGAGCGCTGATATATCTTTGCTTTTCGAGCACCCCACGCCGACCAGCGCCAGGTTTCTATTACAACGGCATTTCTTGGCCACCGCTTACGTGTACATATAGTAGTTCGTAGA
>JASANE010022791.1:0-27416 GCA_030248225.1 Trileptium ribeirensis | reverse complement strand
ATTTACAAATGCAATATTTTAAAACAGTAACTAACTGACCACTAACTCCAAATAACTTACCGAGTTTATAACCACAAAAATAGAATTTTTGACGGCGGTTAGTAGAATACGATTGCTAACTGACTCTAGCAAAAAAGAACGAGCACAGCCGTACACATGTAGTGACACAGGTGTTCACATTTAAGCCATATAATGCTATGTTTAAAACAAGTGCGACTAGCAGCATATGTTTGGCTGTATCGCAAATAGTGCCGCGTACTTAAAGGCAATATAGTGATCTGTGCGTGGTTGATACAGAAAATAAGATCGTGAACTGACTTGGCTAAAGAAAGACAGTAAGGCGCACGGTAACGACACAGTAGGTTCAGCGCGTATTTTTGTTCTCAAAACGAGTTAAGTTTTCTGCAAAATGTTCAAAGTGTTCTGAAGCAAGAATCGATTTTTTAAATTTTCAATAAATTTACAATCATTAAACTATTAACCCCAAATCATAGTGAATACTTATATAGCAAAAAGAACTTTTGCGAAATAATTTTCAGCCATAAAATGTTCACTAATAAATTGTAGATTCAAAAACAAGACTTGCTGATTATGCCATTACTTTAAATGTACTTTAATTTTAAAAAGCAAAAATGTTCACAGTCTTGGCTATTTTTAATCATACATGCTCATATAATCGTTCTAATATTTTCCCTATGACAAAATAATCTATACAAAAAAATAAATTTATTTAAGAATTTTTAAATGTTTGCGAACAAGATTTGCTTAAGTATTGTGTTCGCGAAAATTATAAATTTTATACGTTTGCGTTCACGAATAGTTTAAAAATTCTTTATTTCAAATGCTGAACAACACGTTTTAAAACATTTTCCATCGCTGAGGTATCTGCTCGACTCATGTGGTGCAACAACTCAGCGATGGAAAATGTTTTAAACATGTTGTTCAGCATTTGAAATAAAGAATTTTTAAACTTGTTCGTGAACGCAAACGTATAAAATTTATAATTTTTTCGCGAACACAAACGTATATTCTTAAGCAAATCTTGTTCGCAAACACAAACGAAGTTCTTAAATAAATTTATTTTTGTATAGATTATTTTGTCATAGGGAAATACGCGAACGACATCACTATGAGCATGTATGACTAAAATCACCAAGCATCAAATGTTTGTGAACATTTGCTTTTTAAAATTAAAGTTGCGTTTGAGGTAATGGCATAATCGCGCTGTGTTTGAATCTACAATTTATTAGTGAACATTTTATGGCTGAAATTGTTCGCAAAAAAGTTCTTTTGCTATATCATATTCCACTATGATTTCAGGTTAATAGTTTAATGATTGTACAAATTTGTTGAAAATTTAAAATATGAAAATTGTTTGTTCCAGAACACTTGAACATTTGCAGAAAACTTAACTCGTTTTGAGAACAAAAATACGTGAACACCTGTGTCGTTACATGTGTACGCCTCTGTCTTTCTTTAGCCAAGTCAGTTCACGATCTTATTTTATCTATGACCACGCACAGATCACTATATTGCCTTTAAGTACGCGGCACTATTTGCGATACAGCCAAACATATGCTGCTAGTGGCCGCTGTTTTAGGACATAGCATTATATGGCTTAGATGTGAACACCTGTGTCACTACATGTGTACGGCTGTGTCGTTCTTTGCTCAAGTCAGTTCACGATCGTATTATCTATAACCGCGTGCAAATTGCTATTTTCTGGTTATAAACTCGGTCACTATTTGCGATACAGCAATAGTTAGTGGTCAGTTAGTTACTGTTTTAAGATATTGCATTGTAAATTTAGTGGCGCATTAAGGCATACAATGCTATGTCGTATAACACCGACAACTAACTGCAAACGTTTTGCTACGTCCCAAATGGTGCCGCGTACATAAAGGCATAATAGTGATCTGCGCGCGGTCATAGATAATACGATCGTGATCTGACTTGACTAAAGAACGACACAGATGTACACATCTAAAGACACAGGTGTTCACGTCTAACGTATATAATGCTATGTCGTAAAATAGCGACCATTAACAGCAAATGTTTTGCTGTATAGCAAATAGTGACCGCGTACATAAAGGCAAAATAATGATCTTCGTGCGGTCAAAGACAGTACGATCGTGAACTGACTTGACTAACAAACGATAAGGATGTACACAGGTAACGACACGGATGTAGAAATCAAAAGCATTATCAACATAATAACATTACAACATAGTCCGCTGTGTATCAGAGTAATTTTAGAAAAGAACATCTTACTTTATCGCTTTTACGATGCTTGTAATTTTTTCTTAAAAATGAGTGCAAGCTGATGCAATAAACATTAAAGTTACCTGTTCATAAAGGAAAAATTTACAGTTATCCATAAATCATACCAGCTATAAATCGTAAAATGGTTCGCAATAACTAATAGTTGTAATTTCTTTACAGGGTAAATCCAACGCTGATTAACAAAGATTACTTTATAATAGGGTAACACAAAACACAGTAGCGTTAGAACACATTTGAGCTTTGATTTGAAATTTTCTTATCCGAAGCATTACTCCAATTTGAAAATAGAATTTCTCTTTCTCAAACCTTTTTTATTGGTTATATCATTGGCACTGACTTATTCAACCTCCACGTGTGAACACAGGTTCATGGATACTAAGTCAGAGGTGTTATCAATCTAATCAGAATGCTAAATGAAAATTTAATTTCTTAGTTTAAGTCTAAGCAATATTTTGCTATAAGCTCAATGTAGTGGATTTTAAAATTGTTTTGCTTGGTTGATAACCTAGCTGTAAAAAGATTCATAATGAAAAACATAAAATATGTTTAAAATAATGGTAATAGATACAAGTAATAGTTGTAGCATGGCTTGCTGTGCATTCAGAGATTTGTAAGCCAGATTTTGACGATTTCAAACGTTTTACAATGAGTTTGAATGAGGAAAACTTAACAATAGTGCTACAATTATACAGCAAATATTTCAATGCGCTACAATTAATCTGTGATATGGTTGTAGCACAGTTTTGCATAGTAAAAGTGTGCTATAACTAACTTGTGAGACATTAGCACATTTTTGCATTTTTGTTACAATAATGGTCCGTTATGATGAACAAATAGAAATCTGTGTTTTTTCTTTTGCACTTACTCTAGCCAACCAATTATTACTGGCTATAATGATACACAAAATATCAATCACTTAACATAGCAGCTGGAAAGTAATCTTGATTGATAACTCTAACCCTAAGTGAATAAGTGGATAATGCTTTATACTTTTATTTACAGCAGGCATTTACCTATACACATGAAAATTCAAATCGAACACCGTAAAAATGATTATTTGGTTTAGACATTTCTCTACACTGAGCACTGCTTTAATCTAACTACAACATAAGTTCTCTTTTCGACTGAACACGGTTAGCTCACACTACAAATTTGCTCCTTTTTGCAGTAACACATACTAGTAAGTTTATCTCATTTAATATACCGCTGACCAAACTGCAGTAGTACACTGAAACAGTTGACTTAGTTGATGAAGAAAACACATTGTAATACTTCGAAATGCATTACAACGATTGCTGTGAACATGAACACTTGTTTTTTGAAACGCAGCAAACGAATGTAGGAACAGTATGTATATCAAGCAACTTCGTGATTCGTCGGCTCCGCGTACGTATAATGTGACATTCCGCTCTCATTTATGCGTTATTACGCAGCCTGTGGTGCTTTCAGACATTTGTATGCACACTTGCGTGTTGCTTCACTTGTTATAGCTTGTTCTATTGCGCTCGTTCATTTCTGACACCGCAATCTTAAAGACCGCCAGACATTAATAGTAGCTATGGTAAATAATGGTAATAATTGCAAAATATTTAGCATACACATTTTTGTGTGTGTGCATGAATATATCATTTGACTGGAGACACTTGTGAATGTTTTTCAAACCGATGAATGTCGCCACGAAATGTTCTGAACTAAGAAAGGACTATTTTGAACTCAGAAGAAAGCTGTATTGACCCAAAAAGGGTTTTATTCACCCAATGTAGGGTTGTCAGCAGGTCATGATGGCGTCTCGTTGACAAGCAATTATTGTTCCTGGTGATATATTTGTACATAGATTGATAATGCAGTAGTTTTGTAATTTGGTTTTCCCGTATCTGAAGGGCAAAGAATAGATTTTGCTTAACTTTAGGTTTATGCATCATTTACGATAAGATGCGTGCGCATGGTCCTAATTATGTCACACGTTCAAATGGGCTAGCTACTATGTCACGCATACAGTCCAGCTCGACTATTAAAATTTTGAATAGCCTAGCTACGCTATGCGTTTGTCAGCGACTGTCGAGCCGGACTGTGCTTTTGTCGCGAGCTGCGCCTATAACTTAAGCCAGATACTATTTAGTCCGCAAAGATTATGTTTTACTATACGTATCTGAATAATGCCCCAAACGCGGCATATTGCTTAAAACGTCATTGCATATATTAAAAACAAATATATAACTTAGAATTAGAGCGAAAATGCTATAGAACAAAATTTTATTACACTAAGCACAACACTAAATAAAAAATTTTCAATTGACGGTTCAGCCGGACGCTCTGTTTTTCACAAAGAGCCAAGCTAAACTAGCTGTTTGTCACACTAAGACTAGATAAGTTGTCAAAATGTACCATAGTAGTCCAACTAAGCTATAGTTGCCCCGAACTGGATGAGTTGGACGTGTGACATAATTTGGTCCTGGCGCACGCATGTTATGGCAAATGGTAATCGTTATCGTAATGCATTAGAACAATTTCATTCCAACATTTAGCTAGTTCTGTTACTGAGCAGAATATAGCAGCAAATAATTTACTGCTTCATGATTTCTTTTGCAACCATCAGAACAAACTAGGCTAAAGTGAAAAATTCCGGTTTATTGCATCTGCTCTAAGTATACTACTGTCCATTATCAGCAGGTAGTTGACATCATGTAAAACTTCTATCATCTTAACAGCAAGCAATAAAACGACAGATCGACTGTGATTGAAGAATAAACTCCAGCGATTGATTGGAACAATCACCTTGAGACTGGAAATCTTGATGAATTTCTGGTTAGCATAAAAGTCCTGATTGAAGTTATATGGTTAATATTTTAGATGGTTTTCCCAGTGCCTCTGTGTCACATCGATACAACTGAGAACGCCTGTCAACGGCACACTTGTTAGAATTCTATAATTGTATACATAGTATGTATGTAAAAGCATAATTCTCTAAAGATAGTTATAGGTATTACCGAAATTATCAACACAATTGAGAGCTCCGTCAACGGCACACTTCTTATAATTCTATATGTAGTATGTAACAGTGTAAACATCTAAATATCGCTATATAAACTTCCGAAATCCTTCAAGTAAAGTTGTAAATTTGTGTTAATTAAGCTCTGACACGCAGTCAGGCCCTTCCAATCCAAAGGTCGTATAAAACACTGGGACACATCGAATTTACAATTACATTTTTTTGTAAAATATAAAAAACATTGGGAAATAAATAATTCCCTATTCAATATGACAGAAGCTTTCGCCACTACACATTCTTGTGAACTTGTACGCTTTGCTGTGACGCATATCAAGTAAAGTAACTCTTAGCTGTAACCGTTGCGAAATACGTGTGTTTTTATTTTGCAGAACGAGCAATATTAATTACGTAAATACACGTTATATGAAGCTGCTTGGATGAAGAGTGAAACCTAACTGTCAGAATGTAGCGAGAAAATATATCAATTGGCTTTTACTGACTGTAACATATGTTTGACATATGGATACACAATTTTGGATCCCCAAATATGAAAACAGTCCAACACAAGTGTATATAATGCAAAGCAAGTCCATCACTGTCACGCGCGATTAGGTTAGATTTTATATAAACATAATGCATTTGTTTATACAATAAATGCTTTTCCATACAGTGAATGTCAGCAGCTCTGGCCCAATATACAACTGGGTCCACACAATTTTGGGTCCCTAAATAAAAAAAGTTCAGTGCAACCTTATATAATGCAAAAGATTTCCATGATTATCATGGCTGGGTCCACAATTTTTTGTGTCACCAAATATGAAAACAGTTCAACGCATTTGTATATAATTCAAAAGATGTCTATGACTATCATGGCCTGGTCGACAAATTTTTGGGTCACCAAGTATGATAACAGTTCAACGCAATTGTATATAATGCAAAAGATGTTCATGACTGTCATGGCATTAGCTTGGATTTTAGATTAACATAATGCAATTGCTTATATATGTAGTAAATACTTTTCCATGCAGTGAATGTCAGCAGCTCTTTTCTAGTATACAACGGGTCCACACAATTCGGAGTCCCCAAATAAAAACTCCAACGCAACGGTATATAATTCAAAAGTAATTTCTAATATACAACAGGTCCAAAAAAGGCTGATATTCACTGCGTGGAAAAGCATTTATTGTATAAACAAATGCATTATTTTTATGTAAAATCCAACCTAAAGCCCTGACAGTCATTAATATCTTTTGCATTATATAAGGTTGTATTAGACTTTTTTATTTGGGAACCCAAAATTGTGTGGGCCAGATATCGTGAATAAAAAAACAATGGTTCTAAAGGGAATGGCCTCAGTGTTGAATCTAGTTGCATCAAAATATATCACGTTTGACGACAAACTTCTGATGATGTTCAAAACTAATACTTACACATATATTTATATTTTCTCAGGCAATATTATAGAAAAACTATTTAGCGAAAACTTAGTGACACTGAACAAAAGCTCACAGGAAATTCAAGTACAGTACCGATTAAAATGTAGTATCCAATTTAAATTTAAGTTGTTTTTAGTTCAATGAATATGGGTCACTGATAAAGAGATGAGCACGTAAAGCATAAAGCATGTACTAATAACTAACTTGGCATGCTTGAATGTCTTCGTAATTGTCTTGACCGCATTTGCGTTGTGCTGCCTTTTTCTTTGCTTCCTAACGTAGGCGTATCACCCCAACTGCCAACCGAATTGGTTTGTCGGCGTTTGTGCCCTGTTCGATAAATATTGTTGCCGGAGGTAGTGGAACTTCGTTTCTTACGGCTTGCCCGGGTCCTTTCCCGTGTGGATTTACTTTTTGCCCTCGATTGAGTGCTGCGACGCTTGTCGGTCAATCCGGGATTATCATTCGATCCCACATAATCGGAACCGCTGTTATTTTTGATAAATGACGATGGGTTACTATTGACGTTGTTGCTACGGCTACCGTTACTAGTATAGCTAATATTAGGTGTGTTGTCGGCTCGACTAGTTGAGGATTGCGTGGAATTTTCCGCATAATTTACGATATTACCAGATCGAGTTTTACTACCTTTAAGTCCCATTATCGGTTATTAATCGAAATATATTTTAGTAAAACGATGACTAGAGGCTGTTTTAGCTGTGCGTAAAAACCAATAGAATGTAATTAAATAAAAACCAAGTATCTCACACGTAGCACCATTGTATTAAATAATTTTATTGCTATAGTGTAAAAACATTTAGAATATATTAACTCTGCAAGTAATGTAATTTTACCTGGATCATCGGTTTTTTGATTGTAATGGAAAGATAACAACATACTTTCCTAAATCTTAATTCCATACATGCTGGCGCAATCCCAGGTTTCGTAGCGGGGGTTGCCAGGGTCGGGGGGAGTGGGAAGTTGTGTTAGAGAGGGTTCAGTCCCTCGGGGTACGTCCTCCAGCAGGTGCGATGAAAGTGTTGAAAAACACCAGAGCCAATTTTGACCCTAATTTTATCTGTTTTCACTGAAAGATTGCGCGCCTGTGGCGCGGGGTGGCATCGTGCGGAGCACCAGGGGTGTAGGGCGTACCACCAGGACCGGTAGATCAGGGCCTCGGGAGTGTGGAGGTTAGTCTGAAACATCAGATGGTGTATCCACTCTGAACACCAGTCTCTCCATGAATCCTTTATTCATATTAAACACTTTTCTAGTGATATTTTGCACGCATTAATAATGTGGCGTTCACGCTATAACGTCCCCGCTGTTTGGAAGTTTTGTCCTCCTGTATTCGTGATCCTACCGTATAGACATTCAGGGTGACACTCATAGTGTAAATCAATTGCCGAGGGTGTACCACACAACCCCTAGGTACAACATTTTTTGACAGTGTCGTACACACCCTTAAGCTACCAATTTGGCGCGAATTAACTATAACGGACACCGTCTGTAGCTAATGCGGTTTATTAGACAACTGCCCTCTGTAGTTTTTTCTAAATTTACGATATTTGTATCTAGCCCCTGTGAACATTGCTCACATAATTCCGAATACAGTCAATAAAACTGCTAGAAGACACGGTGTGTCTGACACCGTGGAGAAGTGGATACGCGTAATGCATGAGTAATGTTAAGCTGCGTCGCCTTCCATCCTCTTTTGAAATTACCTATTGGCAATCGCTTGTTCAGTGTACACGACATCCATAAAATTATACGAGAACGAAAAATGGTTGTTTTGGGTAATGCTTCCAAAACGTAAATCAACAAGAAATAGACTGCTTGCTGAATACTTCTGAAGTGTTAGCCAACACCTTACTTTTAGGCTAAAGCATAAAGTCGTGAATTTTATGCAGCGTTTACGTTATAAAGGACCCCCAGGTGAAAGTTTTGTCCACCCTGAATGTCTTTTCCACCATCAATTATATGGTGTCTTGGACATCATGATACTTCTGATGGTATTTTCGGATAGAATACATAGGCAGTGTACTGTCTGTAATAGTATGGTGAAAACTACACCATAAATTTTATATGGTGTTAGCTACACCATGCTGTTATTTACACGCAATATATAATGAGTTTGTGTATGGTGTCCTTGACACCGTCAGTAAAAAACAGTAGGTAGATTAAGACACTATAGCTACTTGAATGGTGTCTCATACACCATCTTTGGCATCACATAGTGTGGGTATGTACCGTATACCACTGGATGGTGTGGTCTAGACCATAGGGCGACAAAACTTTCACATGGGGGTCCTTTATAACGTTAAAGCCGCATTAGATTTTGTTATCGAACATAAACACGACATTTTCCGTTTTATAATCTTGTTCGGGAACTTAACAATCTACTGTTATTATCCATATTCAAAACGTTTGCTAACGCCGTTTGCACAATAACTCAATTGATAATTTACGGAATGCCTGCTGTGACTGAACTACGATACTGGATTATAAAAAATGCCCACTCAAGTGTGATGTTCTCGAACGTCTTCAGTTTAATATATATGCTGAAAAAACAAATATTAAAAATGAACGTACAAATATGTTGTTCGCCATTCGCAAACGTCTTGGGTTTCATGCGTAAACATTTTTCTTTGAATTACTCTTGATATTATCGACATTTTACTCGTGATTAATTTAGTTGAAGTATGGGATCAGTCTTCGCTACACCGTATTATATCACCACATCAATGTTCGTGAACAGGTTTTTATGTGTAAAGGCAAACGCACCCATTCATCGAGCAAAAATTTGTGATGTTCACGAACTCCTTTAACTAGGAAATATTAATGTTAAAGCGTTAACATGCAATTTCCACCAAAATACTCTTGCATGGTCGAACAATGTTCTGTTTGCGAACAAAACATAAGGATTTAATGATATACGGTATTCGGCTCCAGGATTTCCAGTTAAAATTTAATTAAGATTTTTCACATTATTATTTTAACATATTTTAATTATGGACACACGTTCGCGAACAATAAACGCATAGTTAATATACTTTTCAGTATTAACGTTGTGTTAGGACATATACGTGTGTTCGCGAACAGCTAGATCTTACAGTACTTTGTGTTCGCTAACACTTTTTTGCTTAAGAAAGCTCGGTTTGTCGCACACAAAATTTATAGAATTGTAAACATCATAGAACTGTTCGCGAACCAATCAGACCGTTAAGAATATCAAGAATTGTGTTAGTATAACGAACATTTTCAAAATGCAAGCTGCCCAATTAAGCGTTTCGGAACGCAGTTCTGGTGGAAGTGTAAAGTGGTGCATTGTGTTAGCTAACGTAACTTAAACGTTTTTGTAATTAGTTACTAAGCCTTCACAGAACAAAAAAGTTTTGAAATAGCATTAGCCTATTGTAACTATTAGCTTGTTCTCTAACAACATTTTGTACATGATGTCAAAAGAGGATGGTAGGCGGCGCAGCTTAAGTTTAGTCATGAATAACTAGTAACCTTTGGCAAAATTTATTAAAAACATGAAGGTGTCTAAGACACCCTGCTGTCAACAGTGTGTCTGACACTGTGTGGTGTACATGGGTTCCAAATGTTGGGGACATTATAACGTGAACACCGCATAAATCTTAGTGTCAAATATTTGCGATCATAGTGCAATTTTTTTCAGTTTTCTAGGATATCTGCAAAAGCAAAATAATAAATAATGTCTAAAACATTCCTAAATTGCACCCAATGGCATTTCAATGTATTTGACAATTTGTGTAACAAAATCTCCAAAATTTCTCGTAGTAAAAATATGGTACAAATTTTATTCTCAAATATGTAAAAATCAATTAGCAACTTTTTGTATGCAAGTAAGAAAATTTGATGTAGATAATTTTTGCACAATTACTGATTACATAAAATTACTAAATTAGTGAGAAAATTATTGCAATATAGCTAAATTCCCAAATGTTGTGTATCGTGGGACCGAAAATTTGGTACAGATATTTTTTGCAAAAATATCGATTGAAAAAATTATTAAAATAGTAAGAAATTATTGCAAAACAGCTAAATCCCTAAATATATTGCACTGTGGAACAGGAAAATATGGTATGCAGTGCTTGTGGAAAATGATATTTGGTATTCAGACCTACTGTGCATATATGTTAGGTGAAACAAATTTATAAGAGGGTCATCCCTAATTGTTTTCCGAAAGACATTAATATCTTTTCATTCCTATATAATACAAAAAATATATATTTATATAAAATATGTGGGGTATGTTGGTAGGCAGCTGCGTAGGCCATCACTCACGGCTACCGGGACAAGGACCTGGGCCCATGTCGCATCACGCATGAAACAACAATGATTATGGATATGCAATATTGTAATTATAAACTGTTATTACCCGGAGTTTCAAGCTGCCGGTTTCAATCACAACGAGGCCACATTCTTGAGAATCGAGTTGAAACTAAAACTGCCGTTTGCCGCAAATTGAATTCGCGTAGGTTAGCCGTTCATTTTGCTGCTGTAGAATGAATTCCCGCAGGTAGAAGTCCCAAATGGAGCGATGCGTTATAAAATGTCGTTTCTTTCGACGCTTTGGATTGCGCCAAGTGATTGGGTTCCCTGTGTGCATCCATACGACGAAATTATCCTGTTGTCCACTCTGGCTTGCGCCATACCCTTCCACTGTTGCGGGTACATTCGGCCTCGATGATTCTTGCGACGAAAGAATAAAATCTCGTCCATCTCTACTCACAAACAGGGGTCCAGGGGGTTCTGGAATAGCATCATAGATAAGCAATATAACATTCCGAATTAGCAGGTTCGGATTGGCAAGAAGTATGTCTCTTGGGACGGTGACTTCGCTTCGACATGGACTCCACGTACACGCGTACACCATCACCAGCTTTTGTGCAGCGTCCAGGTACCGTTTCATCAAATCCATGCTCGCTGACAGTGTCATGCCCGTTGACGCAGGGCCGAACTGCATGACATGTGATCATTTTCTGGAGTAACGATACCCCGAAAATTGTACTTGAACACTGGTGGAGAGGCGTAGAAGATTGAAATTCATAAGTTCCATGCCCTTTGGCGCAGTGCTGAATTGCAAGACATTTGACCTTTTTATTGAATAACTATACCGTGGAAACTGCATCTGGTCAATGGGCGGAGAGGCGAAGAGGATTGAAATTTATGTTTCATGCCCGTTGGTGTAGTTCCGAACTGCATGACATTTGACCTTTTTATTGAATAACTACACCGCGAAAACTGCATCTGGACAACGGGCGGAATGGATAAGAAGATTGAAACTCATAAGTTCCATGCCCGTTGGCGCAGTGCCGAACTTCATGACATTTGACCTTTTTATTGAATAACTATACCGTGGAAACTGCATCTGGTCAATGGGCGGAGAGGCGAAGAGGATTGAAATTTATGTTTCATGCCCGTTGGTGTAGTTCCGAACTGCATGACATTGGACCTTTTTGTTGAATAACAATACCGAGGAAACAGTATCTGGAACAACGGATGAAGAGGCGTAGAAGATTGAAATTCATAAGCTTCATGCGCGATGCACAGTGCCGAACTGCGTGACATTTGACCTGTTTATTGAATAACTATACCGTGGAAACTGCATCGGGACAACGGGCGGGAAGGCTAATAAGATTGAAATTCATAAGTTTCACGCCCGTTGGCGCAGTACCGAACTAAATGACATTTGACCTTTTTATTGAGTAACTATACCGCGGAAACGGCATCTGAACAACCGGCGGAGAGGCGAAGAAGATTGAAATCTAAAAGTTCCATGCTCGTTGGCGCAGTGCCGAACTACATGACATTTAACCTTTTTATTGAATAACTGTACCGTGGAAAATGTATCTGGTCAATGGGCGGAGAGGCGAAGAAGATTGAAATTCATAAGTTCCATGCCCGTTGGCGCAGTGCCGAACTGCATGACATTTGACCTTTTTATTGAATAACTATACCGCGGAAACAGCATCTGGACAACAGGCGGAGAGGCTAAAAGGATTGAAATTTATGTTTCATGCCCGTTGGTGTAGTTGCGAACTGTATGACATTTGACCTTTTTATTGAATAACTATACCGCGGAAACTGCATCTGGACAACGGGCGGAGAGGCGAAAAAGATTGAAATTTATGTTTCATGCCCGCTGGTATAGTTCCGAACTGCATGAGATTGAACCTTTTTGTTGAATAACAATACCGAGGAAACTGTATCTGGAACAACGGATGAAGAGGCGTAGAAGATTGAAATTCATAAGCTTCATGCCCGATGCGCAGTGCCGAACTGCGTGACATTTGACATTTTTATTGAATAACTAAACCACGGAAACGGCATCTGTGCAACGGGCGGAGAGGCGAAGAAGACTGAAATTCATAAGTTTCATGCCCGTTGGCGCAGTGCCGAACTACATGACGTTTGACCTTTTTATTGAGTAACTATACCGCGGAAACTGCATCTGGACAACGGGTGGAGAGGCGAAGAAGACTGAAATTCATAAGTTCCATGCCCGTTGGCGCAGTGCCGAACTACACGACATTTGACCTTTTTATTGAGTAACTATACCGCGGAAACGGCATCTGGACAACCGGCGGAGAGGCGAAGAAGATTGAAATCTATAAGTTCCATGCCCGTTGGCGCAGTGCCGAACTGCATGACATTTGACCTATTTATTAAATAACTATACCGCGGAAACTGCATCTGGATAACAAGCGGAGAGGCGAAGAAGATTGAACTTTATGTTTCATGCCCGTTGGTATAGTTCCGAACTGCATGAGATTGAACCTTTTTGTTGAATAAAAATACCGAGGAAACTGTATCTGGAACAACGGATGGAGAGGCGTAGAAGATTGAAATCCATAAGTTTCGTGCTCGTTGGCGAAGTGCCGAACTGCATGACATTTGACCTTTTTATTGAATAACTATAAAGCGGAAACTGCATCTGGTCAATGGGCGGAGAGGCGAAGAGGATTGAAATTAATAAGTACCAAGCCCGTTAGCGCAGTGCCGAACTGCAAGACACTTGACCTTTTTATTGAATAACAATACCGCGGAAACTGCATCTGGACAACGGGCGGAGAGGCGAAAAAGATTGAAATTTATGTTTCATGCCCGTTGGTGTAGTTCCGAACTGCATGACATTGGACGTTTTTGTTGAATAACAATACCGAGGAAACAGTATCTGGAACAACGGATGAAGAGGCGTAGAAGATTGAAATTCATAAGCTTCATGCGCGATGCGCAGTGCCGAACTGCGTGACATTTCACCTGTTTATTGAATAGCTATACCGCGGAAACTGCATCTGGACAACGGACGGGAAGGCTAATAAGATTGAAATTCATAAGTTTCACGCCCGTTGGCGCAGTGCCGAACTACATGATATTTGACCTTTTTATTGAATAACTGTACCGTGGAAAATGTATCTGGTCAATGGGCAGAGAGGCGAAGAAGATTGAAATTAACAAGTACCATGCCCGTTAGCGCAGTGCCGAACTGCAAGACATTTGACCTTTTTATTGAATAACAATACCGCGGAAACTGCATCTGGACAACGGGCGGAGAGGCGAAAAAGATTGAAATTTATGTTTCATGCCCGTATTGGTGTAGTTCCGAACTGCATGACATTGGACCTTTTTGTTGAATAACAATACCGAGGCAACAGTATCTGGAACAACGGATGAAGAGGCGTAGAAGATTGAAATTCATAAGCTTCATGCCCGTTAGCGCAGTGCCGAACTGCAAGACATTTGACCTTTTTATTGAATAACAATACCGCGGAAACTGCATCTGAACAACCGGCGGAGAGGCGAAGAAGATTGAAATCTAAAAGTTCCATGCTCGTTGGCGCAGTGCCGAACTACATGACATTTAACCTTTTTATTGAATAACTGTACCGTGGAAAATGTATCTGGTCAATGGGCGGAGAGGCGAAGAAGATTGAAATTCATAAGTTCCATGCTCGTTGGCGCAGTGCCGAACTACATGACATTTGACCTTTTTATTGAATAACTGTACCGTGGAAAATGTATCTGTTCAATGGGCGGAGAGGCGAAGAAGATTGAAATTCGTAAGTTCCATGCCCGTTGGCGCAGTGCCGAACTGCATGACATTTGACCTTTTTATTGAATAGCTATACCGCGGAAACTGCATCTGGACAACGGGCGGAGAGGCGAAAAAGATTGAAATTTATGTTTCATGCCCGTTGGTGTAGTTGCGAACTGTATGACATTTGACCTTTTTATTGAATAACTATACCGCGGAAACTGCATCTGGACAACGGGCGGAGAGGCGAAAAAGATTGAAATCTAAAAGTTCCATGCCCGCTGGTATAGTTCCGAACTGCATGAGATTTGACCTTTTTATTGAATAACTATACCGCGGAAACGGCATCCGAACAACCGGCGGAGAGGCGAAGAAGATTGAAATCTATAAGTTCCATGCTCGTTGGCGCAGTGCCGAACTACATGACATTTGACCTTTTTATTGAATAACTGTACCGTGGAAAATGTATCTGGTCAATGGGCGGAGAGGCGAAGAAGATTGAAATTCGTAAGTTCCATGCCCTTTGGCGCAGTGCCGAACTGCATGACATTTGACCTTTTTATTGAATAACTATACCGCGGAAACTGCATCTGGACAACGGGCGGAGAGGCGAAAAAGATTGAAATTTATGTTTCATGCTCGTTGGTGTAGTTGCGAACTGTATGACATTTGACCTTTTTATTGAATAACTATACCGCGGAAACTGCATCTGGACAACGGGCGGAGAGGCGAAAAAGATTGAAATTTATGTTTCATGCCCGCTGGTATAGTTCCGAACTGCATGAGATTGAACCTTTTTGTTGAATAACAATACCGAGGAAACTGTATCTGGAACAACGGATGAAGAGGCGAAGAAGATTGAAATCTATAAGTTCCATGCTCGTTGGCGCAGTGCCGAACTACATGACATTTGACCTTTTTATTGAATAACTGTACCGTGGAAAATGTATCTGGTCAATGGGCGGAGAGGCGAAGAAGATTGAAATTCGTAAGTTCCATGCCCGTTGGCGCAGTGCCGAACTGCATGACATTTGACCTTTTTATTGAATAACTATACCGCGGAAACTGCATCTGGACAACGGGCGGAGAGGCGAAAAAGATTGAAATTTATGTTTCATGCCCGTTGGTGTAGTTGCGAACTGTATGACATTTGACCTTTTTATTGAATAACTATACCGCGGAAACTGCATCTGGACAACGGGCGGAGAGGCGAAAAAGATTGAAATTTATGTTTCATGCCCGCTGGTATAGTTCCGAACTGCATGAGATTGAACCTTTTTGTTGAATAACAATACCGAGGAAACTGTATCTGGAACAACGGATGAAGAGGCGTAGAAGATTGAAATTCATAAGCTTCATGCCCGATGCGCAGTGCCGAACTGCGTGACATTTGACATTTTTATTGAATAACTAAACCGCGGAAACGGCATCTGTGCAACGGGCGGAGAGGCGAAGAAGACTGAAATTCATAAGTTTCCTATACCGCGGAAACGGCATCTGGACAACCGGCGGAGAGGCGAAGAAGATTGAAATCTATAATTTCCATGCCCGTTGGCGCAGTGCCGAACTACATGACATTTGGCCTTTTTATTGAATAACTATACCATGGAAAATGTATCTGGTCAATGGGCGGAGAGGCGAAGAAGATTGAAATTCATAAGTTCCATGCCCGTTGGCGCAGTGCCTAACTGCATGACATTTGACCTATTTATTGAATAACTATACCGCGGAAACTGCATCTGGATAACAAGCGGAGAGGCGAAGAAGATTGAAATTTATGTTTCATGCTTGTTGGTATAGTTCCGAACTGCATGAGATTGAACCTTTTTGTTGAATAAAAATACCGAGGAAACTGCATCTGGACAACGGGCGGAGAGGCGAAAAAGATTGAAATTTATGTTTCATGCCCGCTGGTATAGTTCCGAACTGCATGAGATTGAACCTTTTTGTTGAATAACAATACCAAGGAAACTGTATCTGGAACAACGGATGAAGAGGCGTAGAAGATTGAAATTCATAAGCTTCATGCCCGATGCGCAGTGCCGAACTGCGTGACATTTGACATTTTTATTGAATAACTAAACCGCGGAAACGGCATCTGTGCAACGGGCGGAGAGGCGAAGAAGACTGAAATTCATAAGTTTCATGCCCGTTGGCGCAGTGCCGAACTACATGACGTTTGACCTTTTTATTGAGTAACTATACCGCGGAAACGGCATCTGGACAACGGGTGGAGAGGCGAAGAAGACTGAAATTCATAAGTTCCTTGCCCGTTGGCGCAGTGCCGAACTACACGACATTTGACCTTTTTATTGAGTAACTATACCGCGGAAACGGCATCTGGACAACCGGCGGAGAGGCGAAGAAGATTGAAATCTATAATTTCCATGCCCGTTGGCGCAGTGCCGAACTACATGATATTTGGCCTTTTTATTGAATAACTATACCATGGAAAATGTATCTGGTCAATGGGCGGAGAGGCGAAGAAGATTGAAATTCATAAGTTCCATGCCCGTTGGCGCAGTGCCGAACTGCATGACATTTGACCTATTTATTGAATAACTATACCGCGGAAACTGCATCTGGATAACAAGCGGAGAGGCGAAGAAGATTGAAATTTATGTTTCATGCTTGTTGGTATAGTTCCGAACTGCATGAGATTGAACCTTTTTGTTGAATAAAAATACCGAGGAAACTGTATCTGGAACAACGGATGGAGAGGCGTAGAAGATTGAAATCCATAAGTTTCATGCTCGTTGGCGAAGTGCCGAACTGCATGACATTTGACCTTTTTATTGAATAACTATAAAGCGGAAACTGCATCTTGTCAATGGGCGGAGAGGCGAAGAGGATTGAAATTAATAAGTACCAAGCCCGTTAGCGCAGTGCCGAACTGCAAGACATTTGACCTTTTTATTGAATAACAATACCGCGGAAACTGCATCTGGACAACGGGCGGAGAGGCGAAAAAGATTGAAATTTATGTTTCATGCCCGCTGGTATAGTTCCGAACTGCATGAGATTGAACCTTTTTGTTGAATAACAATACCGAGGAAACTGTATCTGGAACAACGGATGAAGAGGCGTAGACGATTGAAATTCATAAGCTTCATGCCCCATGCGCAGTGCCGAACTGCGTGACATTTGACCTTTTTATTGAATAACTAAACCGCGGAAACGGCATCTGTGCAACGGGCGGAGAGGCGAAGAAGACTGAAATTCATAAGTTTCATGCCCGTTGGCGCAGTGCCGAACTACATGACGTTTGACCTTTTTATTGAGTAACTATACCGCGGAAACGGCATCTGGACAACGGGTGGAGAGGCGAAGAAGACTGAAATTCATAAGTTCCATGCCCGTTGGCGCAGTGCCGAACTACACGACATTTGACCATTTTATTGAGTAACTATACCGCGGAAACGGCATCTGGACAACCGGCGGAGAGGCGAAGAAGATTGAAATCTATAAGTTCCATGCCCGTTGGCGCAGTGCCGAACTACATGACATTTGGCCTTTTTATTGAATAATTATACCATGGAAAATGTATCTGGTCAATGGGCGGAGAGGCGAAGAAGATTGAAATCCATAAGTTTCATGCTCGTTGGCGAAGTGCCGAACTGCATGACATTTGACCTTTTTATTGAATAACTATACCGCGGAAACTGCATCTGGTCAATGGGCGGAGAGGCGAAGAGGATTGAAATTAATAAGTACCAAGCCCGTTAGCGCAGTGCCGAACTGCAAGACACTTGACCTTTTTATTGAATAACAATACCGCAGAAACTGCATCTGGACAACGGGCGGAGAGGCGAAAAAGATTGAAATTTATGTTTCATGCCCGTTGGTGTAGTTCCGAACTGCATGACATTGGACGTTTTTGTTGAATAACAATACCGAGGAAACAGTATCTGGAACAACGGATGAAGAGGCGTAGAAGATTGAAATTCATAAGCTTCATGCGCGATGCGCAGTGCCGAACTGCGTGACATTTCACCTGTTTATTGAATAACTATACCGCGGAAACTGCATCTGGACAACGGGCGGGAAGGCTAATAAGATTGAAATTCATAAGTTTCACACCCGTTGGCGCAGTGCCGAACTACATGATATTTGACCTTTTTATTGAGTAACTATACCGCGGAAACGGCATCTGAACAACCGGCGGAGAGGCGAAGAAGATTGAAATCTATAAGTTCCATGCTCGTTGGCGCAGTGCCGAACTACATGACATTTGACCTTTTTATTGAATAACTGTACCGTGGAAAATGTATCTGGTCAATGGGCGGAGAGGCGAAGAAGATTGAAATTCATAAGTTCCATGCCCGTTGGCGCAGTGCCGAACTACACGACATTTGACCATTTTATTGAGTAACTATACCGCGGAAACGGCATCTGGACAACCGGCGGAGAGGCGAAGAAGATTGAAATCTATAAGTTCCATGCCCGTTGGCGCAGTGCCGAACTACATGACATTTGGCCTTTTTATTGAATAATTATACCATGGAAAATGTATCTGGTCAATGGGCGGAGAGGCGAAGAAGATTGAAATTCATAAGTTCCATGCCCGTTGGCGCAGTGCCGAACTGCATGACATTTGACCTATTTACTGAATAACTATACCGCGAAAACTGCATCTGGATAACAAGCGGAGAGGCGAAGAAGATTGAAATTTCTGTTTCATGCCCGTTGGTATAGTTCCGAACTGCATGAGATTGAACCTTTTTGTTGAATAAAAATACCGAGGAAACTGTATTTGGAACAACGGATGGAGAGGCGTAGAAGATTGAAATCCATAAGTTTCATGCTCGTTGGCGAAGTGCCGAACTGCATGACATTTGACCTTTTTATTGAATAACTATACCGCGGAAACTGCATCTGGTCAATGGGCGGAGAGGCGAAGAGGATTGAAATTAATAAGTACCAAGCCCGTTAGCGCAGTGCCGAACTGCAAGACACTTGACCTTTTTATTGAATAACAATACCGCAGAAACTGCATCTGGACAACGGGCGGAGAGGCGAAAAAGATTGAAATTTATGTTTCATGCCCGTTGGTGTAGTTCCGAACTGCATGACATTGGACGTTTTTGTTGAATAACAATACCGAGGAAACAGTATCTGGAACAACGGATGAAGAGGCGTAGAAGATTGAAATTCATAAGCTTCATGCGCGATGCGCAGTGCCGAACTGCGTGACATTTCACCTGTTTATTGAATAACTATACCGCGGAAACTGCATCTGGACAACGGGCGGGAAGGCTAATAAGATTGAAATTCATAAGTTTCACGCCCGTTGGCGCAGTGCCGAACTACATGATATTTGACCTTTTTATTGAGTAACTATACCGCGGAAACGGCATCTGAACAACCGGCGGAGAGGCGAAGAAGATTGAAATCTATAAGTTCCATGCTCGTTGGCGCAGTGCCGAACTACATGACATTTGACCTTTTTATTGAATAACTGTACCGTGGAAAATGTATCTGGTCAATGGGCGGAGAGGCGAAGAAGATTGAAATTCATAAGATCCATGCCCGTTGGCGCAGTGACGAACTGCATGGCATTTGACCTTTTTATTGAATAACTATACCGCGGAAACTGCATCTGGACAACGGGCGGAGAGGCGAAAAAGATTGACATTTATGTTTCATGCCCGTTGGTGTAGTTGCGAACTGTATGACATTTGACCTTTTTATTGAATAACTATACCGCGGAAACTGCATCTGGACAACGGGCGGAGAGGCGAAAAAGATTGAAATTTATGTTTCATGCCCGCTGGTATAGTTCCGAACTGCATGAGATTGAACCTTTTTGTTGAATAACAATACCGAGGAAACTGTATCTGGAACAACGGATGAAGAGGCGTAGACGATTGAAATTCATAACCTTCATGCCCCATGCGCAGTGCCGAACTGCGTGACATTTGACCTTTTTATTGAATAACTAAACCGCGGAAACGGCATCTGTGCAACGGGCGGAGAGGCGAAGAAGACTGAAATTCATAAGTTTCATGCCCGTTGGCGCAGTGCCGAACTACATGACGTTTGACCTTTTTATTGAGTAACTATACCGCGAAAACGGCATCTGGATAACGGGTGGAGAGGCGAAGAAGACTGAAATTTATGTTTCATGCCCGTTGGTATAGTTCCGAACTGCATGAGATTTGGCCTTTTTATTGAATAACTATACCATGGAAAATGTATCTGGTCAATGGGCGGAGAGGCGAAGAAGATTGAAATTCATAAGTTCCATGCCCGTTGGCGAAGTGCCGAACTGCATGACATTTGACCTTTTTATTGAATAACTATACCGCGGAAACTGCATCTGGTCAATGGGCGGAGAGGCGAAGAGGATTGAAATTAATAAGTACCAAGCCCGTTAGCGCAGTGCCGAACTGCATGACATTGGACGTTTTTGTTGAATAACAATACCGAGGAAACAGTATCTGGAACAACGGATGAAGAGGCGTAGAAGATTGAAATTCATAAGCTTCATGCGCGATGCGCAGTGCCGAACTGCGTGACATTTCACCTGTTTATTGAATAACTATACCGCGGAAACTGCATCTGGACAACGGGCGGGAAGGCTAATAAGATTGAAATTCATAAGTTTCACGCCCGTTGGCGCAATGCCGAACTACATGATATTTGACCTTTTTATTGAGTAACTATACCGCGGAAACGGCATCTGAACAACCGGCGGAGAGGCGAAGAAGATTGAAATCTATAAGTTCCATGCTCGTTGGCGCAGTGCCGAACTACATGACATTTGACCTTTTTATTGAATAACTGTACCGTGGAAAATGTATCTGGTCAATGGGCGGACAGGCGAAGAAGATTGAAATTCATAAGATCCATGCCCGTTGGCGCAGTGCCGAACTGCATGGCATTTGACCTTTTTATTGAATAACTATACCGCGGAAACTGCATCTGGACAACGGGCGGAGAGGCGAAAAAGATTGAAATTTATGTTTCATGCCCGTTGGTGTAGTTGCGAACTGTATGACATTTGACCTTTTTATTGAATAACTATACCGCGAAAACTGCATCTGGACAACGGGTGGAGAGGCGAAGAAGACTGAAATTTATGTTTCATGCCCGTTGGTATAGTTCCGAACTGCATGAGATTTGGCCTTTTTATTGAATAACTATACCATGGAAAATGTATCTGGTCAATGGGCGGAGAGGCGAAGAAGATTGAAATTCATAAGTTCCATGCCCGTTGGCGCAGTGCCGAACTGCATGACATTTGACCTATTTACTGAATAACTATACCGCGAAAACTGCATCTGGATAACAAGCGGAGAGGCGAAGAAGATTGAAATTTATGTTTCATGCCCGTTGGTATAGTTCCGAACTGCATGAGATTGAACCTTTTTGTTGAATAAAAATACCGAGGAAACTGTATTTGGAACAACGGATGGAGAGGCGTAGAAAATTGAAATCCATAAGTTTCATGCTCGTTGGCGAAGTGCCGAACTGCATGACATTTGACCTTTTTATTGAATAACTATACCGCGGAAACTGCATCTGGTCAATGGGCGGAAAGGCGAAGAGGATTGAAATTAATAAGTACCAAGCCCGTTAGCGCAGTGCCGAACTGCATGACATTGGACGTTTTTGTTGAATAACAATACCGAGGAAACAGTATCTGGAACAACGGATGAAGAGGCGTAGAAGATTGAAATTCATAAGCTTCATGCGCGATGCGCAGTGCCGAACTGCGTGACATTTCACCTGTTTATTGAATAACTATACCGCGGAAACTGCATCTGGACAACGGGCGGGAAGGCTAATAAGATTGAAATTCATAAGTTTCACGCCCGTTGGCGCAGTGCCGAACTACATGATATTTGACCTTTTTATTGAGTAACTATACCGCGGAAACGGCATCTGAACAACCGGCGGAGAGGCGAAGAAGATTGAAATCTATAAGTTCCATGCTCGTTGGCGCAGTGCCGAACTACATGACATTTGACCTTTTTATTGAATAACTGTACCGTGGAAAATGTATCTGGTCAATGGGCGGACATGCGAAGAAGATTGAAATTCATAAGATCCATGCCCGTTGGCGCAGTGCCGAACTGCATGGCATTTGACCTTTTTATTGAATAACTATACCGCGGAAACTGCATCTGGACAACGGGAGGAGAGGCGAAAAAGATTGAAATTTATGTTTCATGCCCGTTGGTGTAGTTGCGAACTGTATGACATTTGACCTTTTTATTGAATAACTATACCGCGGAAACTGCATCTGGACAACGGGCGGAGAGGCGAAAAAGATTGAAATTTATGTTTCATGCCCGCTGGTATAGTTCCGAACTGCATGAGATTGAACCTTTTTGTTGAATAACAATACCGAGGAAACTGTATCTGGAACAACGGATGAAGAGGCGTAGAAGATTGAAATTCATAAGCTTCATGCCCGATGCGCAGTGCCGAACTGCGTGACATTTGACCTTTTTATTGAGTAACTATACCGCGGAAACGGCATCTGGACAACCGGCGGAGAGGCGAAGAAGATTGAAATCTATAAGTTCCATGCCCGTTGGCGCAGTGCCGAACTACATGACATTTAGCCTTTTTATTGAGTAACTATACCATGGAAAATGTATCTGGTCAATGTGCGGAGAGGCGAAGATTGAAATTCATAAGTTCCATGCCCGTTGGCGCAGTGCCGAACTGCATGACATTTGACCTATTTATTGAATAACTATACCGCGGAAACTGCATCTGGATAACAAGCGGAGAGGCGAAGAAGATTGAAATTTATGTTTCATGCCCGTTGGTATAGTTCCGAACTGCATGAGATTGAACCTTTTGTTGAATAAAAATACCGAGGAAACTGTATCTGGAACAACGGATGGAGAGGCGTAGAAGATTGAAATCCATAAGTTTCATGCTCGTTGGCGAAGTGCCGAACTGCATGACATTTGAACTTTTTATTGAATAACTATAGCGCGGAAACTGCATCTGGTCAATGGGCGGAGAGGCGAAGAAAACTGAAATTTATGTTTCATGCTCGTTGGTGTAGTTCCGAACTGCATGACATTTGACCTATTTATTGAATAACTATACCGCGGAAACTGCATCTGGACAACAAGCGGAGAGGCAAAGAAGATTGAAATCTATGTTTCATGCCCGTTGGTATAGTTCCGAACTGCATGAGATTGAACCTTTTGTTGAATAAAAATACCGAGGAAACTGTATCTGGAACAACGGATGGAGAGGCGTAGAAGATTGAAATCCATAAGTTTAATGGCCGTTGGTGTAGTTCCGTACTGCATGACATCGGGCCTTTTTGTTGAATAACAATACCGAGGGAACTGTATCTGGAACAACGGATGAAGAGGCGTAGAAGATTGAAATTCATAAGTTCACGCCCGTTGGCGCAGTGCCGAACTGCAAGACGTTTGACCTTTTTATTGAATAACTAAATCGCGGAAACGACATCTGGACAACGGGCGGAGAGGCGAAGAAGATTGAAATTCATAAGTTTCATGCCCGTTGCCGCAGTGCCGAACTACATGACATTTGACCTTTTTATTGAGTAACTATACCGCGGAAACGGCATCTGGACAACAGGCGGAGAGGCGAAGAAGACTGAAATTCATAAGTTCCATGCCCGTTGGCACAGTGCCGAACTACATGACATTTGACCTTTTTATTGAGTAACTATACCGCGGAAACGGCATCTGGACAACCGGCGGAGAGGCGAAGAAGATTGGAATCCATAAGTTCCATGCCCGTTGGCGCAGTGCCGAACTACATGACATTTGACCTTTTTATTGAATAAACATACCGTGGAAAATGTATCTGGTCAATGGGCGGAGAGGCGAAGAAGATTGGAATTCATAAGTTCCATGCCCGTTGGTGCAGTGCCGAACTGCATGACATTTGACTTATTTATTGAATAACCAGGTATACCGAGGCAACGGCATCTGGACAACAAGCGCAGAGGCGAAGAAGATTGAAATTTATGTTTATGGTATTGGTATAGTTCCGAACTGCATGAGATTGAACCTTTTTGTTGAATAAAAATACCGAGGAAACTGTATCTGGAACAACGGATGGAGAGGCGTAAAAGATTGAAATCCATAAGTTTCATGCCCGTTGGCGCAGTGCCGAATTGCATGACACTTGACCTTTTACTGAATAACTATACCGCGGAAATTGCATCTGGACAACGGGCGGAGGGGCGTAGAAGATTGAAATAAATAATTTTCATACCCGTTGGCGAAGTGCCGAAATGCATGACATTTGACTTTTTTATTGAATAGCTATATCGTGGAAACTGTATCGGGACAACGGGTCGAGAGGCGTAGAAGATTGACATTCATTGGTGACAAAAACTAGCTTGACCAACAGTTATTTGTTAAAAATTTGTTGAAAACTTTAGAACGTTAAACTCTATTTTATTAGTTAAAACATTTTCCCACGTTTTGGATTAAAGCTTCTTTAGATCTAGGTCTGCAGCAAAACAAATAAAGAAGCTTTAATCCAAATCACACCTGCGAAAATATTTCGCATTCTGTAGTAATATAATAAAGAAAGATTTAAAACAGCTTCAAGCTTTTCTCAAACTCTGTTATTCCAATAACTAGGTTTCCGTCGTCAAACTACGGGTTAGGGTCTTCAGGTGTGAAGCGATAGGAGAGAACAATAATTTGTTGCATTACATTCCTCTGTATAACAGTAACCATTGATGTTTTCAGTCGAGGTACAATCTGGGCCCAGGTCCTGGTCCTTAAATACCGCTTGCGGTAACTGAGATGCCCAGTTTATTGATGCCAACTCGTTTCCGTATCAAATAATTCAGCTGTTTTTTGCACCTTTGGAGTTAACTTGTTAAATCCACTTCAAAAGGTATTTTACTCGGATTTTGCGAAATTTTGAGGCTACCAAGAATGGTCATTGTCAACCCAAAAAAAGCCGAAAAAAATTTGTCATAGATATTGGCAAAATGCATATATATTCTACTCAGCTTAGTCGAATACTGCCAAATTGATCTTAGTATCTTCAAAATTAACGATTTATCGGTTGAGGCGAAGAGAAGAGATTCTGGAATTCTACTAAGAACGACCCAGATTTAGAGTACACATTCTAATTTAATTATTTCTACCTTTTATTTCAACATTGTCTCTCTATGTATTTACTTTTTAACAGATTTTTTATTTCCCTATTCATTTAATTTATTTGGTTTCATGATAAAGAAGTATGAAGTAATTTTTGTATCAAAATTCATTAATTATTTATTCAAAATAACTAAAATTGGTAACGACCCATTTTGGTACTAATTTATCTACTCAATCTAAGCGAAACCAAAAATCAATCACAGCACCTGGTTTAATACAATAATAAATAGTTATACATTATTTATTTGACATCTGATGGAGTGGTTGCAAAATGGTGTATATACGCTGTGAAGTACATGGACAACTAAAACATGTTGAAATATGTGCACTGTATTGAATGCTTATTTACACGCAGTGCAACTACTGAAGTTTTCCTAGCCGATTTCCTTGAAGGTTTAAAAGCATAGCTGCCGAGAATGGGTTCCCCATTAAGAGTCACACGCACCCACCTCCAAAATAAAGCTAACCACAGCCCTCCCTCTCCTCTCTCTCGCGCGCAAAATTTTAGCAAAAAAATAGCAAAACTTGGGTGAAAATTGCAAAAATTGGAAAAAAATAAAAAATATTAGGGAAAATTGACCGCAACTTGGCAAAAATTGATGAAACATTTAGCAAAATTGGGAAAAATTTTGAGTTTCCGAAAATTTAAAAACATTTTTCTCTGAACCACCCCCGTCCCCGCGCCCGAAACCAACTGCCTCGTAAGCTGACGGACCTTCAACAACTAGGCAACAATTTCGCAAAATCTAAATATTACATCAACAGACTGTAAAATGATTATGCTGATTCAGCAGTGTTCACACTACAAGAAAAATCGAGATAACTTATGTATACCATAATTAACCTATGCCTACCGTTTGTTGGAAATGGCGAATGAACACCAATCCTCTTTGATTTAACTTTACCAGCCATCACAAGTAATATGAAACCAACTGTACCAATGTTACACTGTTTTTCAATCGTCGAACTACCGCTAAGCCACATTTCATTGCGTATTGAGTTTATCCCAAAAATTAATACTACAAGAAGTGGTGACAATGCCTAGTGTAATGGCTTACTGGCTAAACCAAGATGTAGCCACTAATATGGTTAAAACTGAATTTGTTTAGATTTTATGTTCAGCAAACTCGGACAACACAAGGTGTGCATATAATAAAATCGAATAAAGTCATAGAGAGGCTCTTTCAATTCGGTGGGTCTCGATTTGGTTTAACCTAAATTCCAAATTGACCAATTTAGGCTGGGCGGATCCTAGAAAACGCCCGACTTTTAATATGCAGCCTGGTATTGCACTTTCGGTAGAAAAGGAAGATATCGCTTTGAATTAAGTGGTGACAATGCCTAGTTTAATGGCTTAAACTAACTAAACCAAGATGTAACCGTTAATTCGGTTAAAACTACATTCGTTTACATTTCATGTGCGCCATACTCAAACGACACAAGGTGTTTATATAATAAAATTGGATAACTCCTGAGCAATACGTAATCTAAACGGAGTAATAGTGACACAACAT
>JASANE010022789.1:0-19853 GCA_030248225.1 Trileptium ribeirensis | reverse complement strand
GATTGCTTTCTACGTCAATTTCAGAGTTTTTGGGAAAATGTAATGACACGAAATGGGCCTTTGTATCGTGGCTGCAAGCTGTCATGCACGGCATCATTTCGAATCCACACATATTTTGCTGTCGCTAATGCAGAATGTATGTACGGTGACAGGGATGGTAAACGTCGGTTACGTGGTTTTGCGTTATCTATATTTCTTGTAGCTTCTCGACGAATTCTATGTACGAAGTTGGTTCACTGGAAGCAACATAATCTACAAATGCTCCTGGCAGTTGTAAGGTAGTTCCAAACGTGAACATACTCGGGACAAAATTGGTGTCGTTAATAGCATTTCGGATGCCGAGCAGAACGAACGGAAGGTTATCGACCCATCTGGTATCGCCACGGCGTGCCCGCAGTGCGTTTTTGTGGGTACGATGGAATCGTTCAATAGCGCCATTGGACTGTGGATGATAGGCTGTTGTGCGCTGACGCTTGATGCCGAGTTTTTTCGTGACCTCGCTCCATATTGCTGACTCAAACTGTGCACCGCGATCGGTTATTAAAAGCGATGGTACACCACATCGAGATACCCATGTCTCAATAAACGCTCCGGCCACTGTAGCTGTCGTTATGTCGCTCACAGCCATCACTTCGGGCCATCGGGTATATCGGTCAATCATAGTTACCAGCTAGCGCTTTCCATCACTTGCAGATAGTGGGCCTACGATATCGATGTGAACGGTGTTAAATCGCCCCGTTGTTGCTATCGGTTCCAGTGGTGCTCTTGTATATCGGCCAGTTTTTGCCGCTTGGCACCTTCTACACAATTTGACCATTTGTCGAACTTCCTTGCACATTTCCAGCCAAACGTACGATTGACTGATCATAGCCAATGTTCGTCGGTAGCCTGCGTGCGAGAGACTGTGAAAACTGTTGAATACGTGTTGTCGAAGTGTTCGAGGCACAAGATGGTTCGTTGAGTGTCCAAATAGTGTGACCGTTACATTTCCTTGTCTGTGATTTGGCCGTCTGCTATTTCTTCTGTTGTTGGCATTGTAGTAATTGCAGAAACTGATATCCGTGATAAGCTGTCAGCCACTACATTTTCGGCACCTGCCACATGACGAATGTTGATGTTGAACTCTGATATGTACGATAACCAGCGCGACTGCTGATGAGTGGGATTTTTCAAATTAAAACAATTAATTAACGGTTTATGGTCAGTATACAGTGTCAGGGGAAGACCAACCAACCAATTGAAGTGCTTGAGACTTAAATCAATGGCAAGAAGTTCCCGATCAAATGCCGACTTCTTGCGTTCGTTGTCGTTGAACTTGCGCGAGAAGAACGCGATTGGTCGTAGTTGCCTCTTTTGAACTTGATGTAATACAGCGTTCGCGGCATGACTAGAGTAGTCTGTAGTCAGTACCATTGGAGCGTCACACTGAGGAAATGTAAGTAGTGGTCGCTGTATTATTTTATTTTTCAAAGTATTGAATGCTTTGATCGATTCATTTGTCCAGACGATTGCGGTTGATTTATTTTTCTTCGAGCCCTTTGTCATGTCAGTTAGCGGAGTCACTATACCAGAATAGTTTGCAATGAATCGATGGTAAAACCCACACAGACCGGTACGATTCGTCTCAGGTCCTTGGTGGTTTGCGATTGTTTGAAATCTTTGATGGCCTCGATGTTACGTTTTAATGGTTTAATACCAACATTAGTAACTTCGACACCGACAAACTCCACGGCGGCTTTGAAGAACTGGCACTTGGCTCGTTTTAGCTTGAGACCATAGTTGTCCAACCGCTTTAGTGCTTGCTCGAGGTGCACACGATGCTCATTACTGGACGAACTCGCAATCAAGATATCGTCGATATATACTTTAACAAATGGCATATCTCGGAAAGTGTGATCCATCAAGCGTTGGAAAGTCTGCGATGCGTTTAGCAGTCCAAAGGGCATGCGCTTGTACGAAAACATACCGAACGGCGTTGCGAGTGCAGTTTTTTCAATGTCATTGATTGATACAGGAATTTGATGAAACGCTTTCACACAGTCAAGCTTGGTGAAAACACTACATCCCGCTAGTTCGTTTGTGATATCTTTGAGGTTCGGCATGGGCTATCGGTCAGGAATTGTGACCAGGTTGAGAGCTCGATAATCGCCACACGGTCGCAGCATGCCATTAGGTTTGGTAACGACATGTAACGGAGTAGCCCACGGAGATTCTCCTCGTACTACTATACCGCTACGTTCCAAATCAGCATACTCGTTCTTTGTAGCTTTCAATTTTTCACCGAATAAACGCCGTGGCCGTGCAAAACACGGCGGACCGCGCGTTACGATATGATGCTCAATGGGATGTGAGACCGGAGCATTGACGGCCTGGTTTTTCGAATACGGAAGAGCATTACTTCAATAATGTGTCAATGAACTTCTCTTAAGTGATTTTCGAACATGAGGCCTGAGCAGTCTTCGTAGATATCTGTAATGTGTTGTCGCTACAATTGATTGTTAATTTTTGGCTAGAAAGTCTGTGCCCAAAATTGGTTGAGCTACGTCCGCAACTATGAATCGCCATGTAAACCATTTGTCGATGTCTGGAAGACGAAATTTTAGTGTACGATAGCCACTAGTAGGAATTGCAGTGGAATTAGCTGCAACGAGTTGTACTGCTACGGCTTCCTGGTAACGCATAAGACATGGGTAGCAAACTTCTGTCGCTACATGTATCAATGAGAGTTCTTCCAATTGGTTCCACGGCTACCCTGATAGAATTTACTCCACCGGCTTCCGTTCCACCGGTAGAGACGTTCCGTTTCCCGAACGTGTGTAGCTCGCCATTTACAAGTTTGCCTGCATTTTTCAGCATATTTTCCAAGTCGGAAGTGGTAGAAGCAGTAGGAACCATTCTCTCGATATTCGCCGTTTCGAGAACGCGACCGTGGTCGATTATTTCTTGATTACTGTCGTTGCCCTTAAAGCTGGAACGTCCACGATCGTTGTCCTACGAACGGTTATTCGAGTGATGTCGTAAACGTGTTGATTTGACTAGTGAGCATAATTCGTCAAATCGCTTTTCCATTTGACTACGCCAGTCGTTATTCTGATCGATGGAAGTACAAGTTGCTGTTGAACTGCTTGACTGATCCAACATCCGATCAGCGGTATCAGCTAATTTGTCGATCGTTACTTCCGTCAATGATGCCAACACCATTCGCACTAATTCAGGAAGCATTTCCAAGAATCGTAAGCGCACAAGATTGTCATTGTTAGGCGCAAGACGCTGAAGTTGACGTAGTGCCACCGACGGCTTGCGGTCACCAAGCAGTTGTTCTTGAAGTAATTGGCGCAATTTGCGTTCGTCACTCGCCATTAGAAAATTTATGATCGTGTGCTTGATCTCATCGTATGTCTTGCAGATGTCAGCCCCACTTTCGAGAATTTTGGAAGGACACTGAGCAGGCTATTGATCTTAGTGGCCACTGAATTCCCTTGCAGCATTCGCTCAATCTGCTCGAACCAGATCGAGGCGTCTTTATCGAAAAACTCAGGTAGTTTGGTATACTTTGCCTCGGGTGAGGCGTAGGCAACTGTTGGTTGTGGATCACAGAACATTGCCCGAGTAACAGCGTTAGCACTAGTTTGGTTTTCTGCAGCCAGGAGTGTTTCGATGTCAGATTTTGTTTCGGGAATTCGGAAAGACGAATCTCCATAGTGCAGTTGTTGCAGGACATGTGCCATCTGTGCTTTGTTGAGGTCGCGCCATCCATTAATCGGCTCAGGGTTCCATTCAACATCTCCAGCAATTAATAGCAGTAATCGAAGAGACGTTGCGTGTCGTTCACCACCAATACTTAGCGACCAGTCTAATCCATTACCAGGGTTTATTCTATCATAGGCATGTGAAACCAGAGAACTTCGAATACAGTGTCTTTGCCATTGCCATATATAGCATGATTGTTCACAATACTGCACCCAATTATCAGACTGTTTGTGTTCGATTGTACTGTACAACGTCGAATGTCTTAGCAGCACTATTAATACAATGTTGAAAATTAGAAGATTGCCGTCCAACTGTGCATTTCGTGTTTTACATTTACTGTCATTGTTTAGTAAACGAAAGGGTGACTTCTTTTCAGTAGTACCGGCAGTACATATCATTTTGTCAGGGCTACAATTACTATTATCACGTATGCCTAGAACAATTAGTTGCGTTATCCACAAAACCATCGTAGTAAGCAGTGAGTGGAACGGACTATGCGTTGTATCTGTTCTATTGTTCTGAACAAACTTGTTGATTGACACCTGAGAACCATCCGCGGCTTGTTTCACTATTTGATAACATCGACTAAATATCGTCTCTGCTACATTCGGTCGTCGGGTATTGAGCAGTTTGGTCGTAGGTGGTCGTATCCGGCAATTTGATGAATCGAACGAAGGGAAATCGTGTCGTGCCGGACAGTGCGACTTCATCGGTTGATTTGACATCGGCTGTTGATAAAACAAAATCGCCAACTTGGTCCATTGTCGATATACTGGCGTTGTCACCAACCATCGTGTGTTCGAAATTGAGCGGTTCGAACGACGTCGTCGAAGCGCCACCGGTAGACTTGCCACTCTTTGACTGGTCCCATTTCGTCGATGCCTTGTACATTGTGGGCACGAAGCCACGATTTGCTGTGATCTCTGAAATCGTAGTTCGCTCGCCAACACGGCCCTGTGCAACCACTGGCGCTGACTCTTTCTTTTCGTCCCGTAACCTTGAAGCAGTCGGGATGTGGATCGCATCGAACGGCTTTGCGGACTCGAATTCGTGGGCGTTGTCCTGTACGACCATCGAACATATTGCACCAACAAGGATGATTGAATCGAGACAGGGTTGTCATCCTCTTGTTGTCGTTGTTGGGATGAGGGCTGTCGGGTTGTCGCTGATTCGATTTGGCTCGATTTTCCGATTTTACTTGACATTGACAGTCGCCGTTGCATGCACGTCGCCATTGCGCACCGTTCTTCATATTTCATCGATTTTGATCGTTCGCGCTCGACAAGAATCGACGTTGACTTCGTTGTCTGAACACCAGCGGTTAATCGGTCGAAATCTTAACCGTCGGGAATTCCGGTTGATTCGTTGACAACTTGCTAGTTACTCGATTCGTTGAACGCTTGCTCGATATTTCGATCAACGCTGGATTCGACTTGCCTTGCCTTTGAAACCATGTCGCACAGTTCGACTCGGGTTGCTGCGTCGTCAACATGTTGTTCGACTCGGGTGGCTGCGTCGTCAACATGCGGTTCGCCACCTTTTGGGGCTCGACTTGTTTCGTCAGCAATCGATTGACTAGCGATCGCAGTGCAGTTGATGCCAGCGTCGAAACGACATCATCACCGTTGCCCAGTGATGCATTTTGGCGTACGCCACTCGTCGGACAAATATCGCCAATCGGTGTCCCAATGTAGGCACCACAGCAGCCGGCGTTGGCCATCCTATCGCCGATCATCACGTCGGGTTCACCATTGTGGGCAACATAGCCCAGGAACAATGGCAACCAAAATAGCTTTATTGAAACGGACGGCATGAACAAAGTACAACGAAAGCGTAAATGATGATTTTAAAGTCAAACTCAGCGTTTTTATAGTCAAGGATCTTTTAAGCTACAATTTTCATAATTTACATAATTTCATTTCTCAAAGACAATCCATTCAATATTCAAATGAGTGGTTTGTTACACTGTTTCGCGGAAGCCAGTGATATTTCAACTACAGTCAATAATACTTTAAAACAATTAGGTTATAGGTTTTTCCAAAGTTTAACCATTTAATGTAGAAAAATGTAGTAGTACAATTCATTTTCACGAAAAAATTATCTTACAGATTTTTTATGAAAACCTTAGAAGCGGGTGTGAAATTATGTATTAAATCGAATTGTATAAGTTCATGCAATTAAATATTGATAATTGTACGTTTCTAATATGTCCCAGTGAAAATGTCACTATAACAGCCTGTAAGAGTGTATCAATCTTTAAGAATATACAAAAGTACTGCACGATATTCTTAAAAATGCGTAATAATTTGTTGATACAGTTATGGAGATTATAGTTGTTTGTTATTCAAATAACCAAAAGATTCAGCTTCTAACTGCTGTTCGTGCCGCAAATATTAAAGTTTTGAACGTAGAAATACCGGACAATTCCATAAACGTTGAAACCAGTCATAGTGAGTATTTTGCCAAAAACCCTGGGAAACGATTCACTGTTGAAGCTGGGTATTACACAGGGAATAGGCTACTATTATTTATGAACGCATTTAGTACTAGTATACAACTTACATGTGACAGCTATGGTGACCTTGTAAGTGGATATTGTTTTGCTAATACTGAAACCAAATTATCATCCAATATCCAAAATTTTTTGCAATTCAAACAGCCACATCTAAGAAATAGCAAACATAATGGTATGAAAACTTTTGATCTTTTAGCAAGCAATTCATTTTAAACTCTCTTGTGAGCAGTAGTTTATTGAACGGTTAAATTAGACCATTATTACATGTTCTTTGAAACAGTGGCGTCAAAAATACTGTTGATTTTGATTTAAACAAATGTGGGTTCAAAGTCCCTGAAATTTAAGTTGTTGATATAAATTGTAAAACTGTTCGATTGTTTGACGATCTTAAAATGACTATATGTATATGGTTTTCCTGGAAACTTCTTAAAACGTTTGTACAACTACACAATATAACCTTGTGGTGGTTGGACCTTTGTGCTTTGTCTTTCACACATAAATGTCTCCAACGAGATGACTTAGTTAGGAGGCACTCTCGCGAAACTAAGTTACGCTGCTGCGTTGAGTTACATATTTTTGTTATACGTTAGAGCTATACAACTTTGTATAAAGTTGCAGTGGCGTTATACATTAGTGTAACTGCATTACTGCGACTGCAAATCTTGAATTATTTGCCTTAAACGTTCCTTGTAGCTAGATTTTAGTAAACTTTTATTTAACAATTTAACTGTGCCACTATGATTGTTTTTTTTAAATCCTTAGATATATTACAGTATTTTTAACATTTATACTCATACTGATATTAGTAGAGATGGCATAAAATGTGGAATTAAAATTAGGATATTCGCATAGTCTCCAAAGAACAAATTGCAGTAAAAATTTAATAAAATTTTTTAAAAATGTGCTAGTATAAAATTATACTCCAAACCACTTGTAATAATGACTGAAACTTATCTATTTTACTATGTATACATGATCTAGACGCGTCAACACTTACTGTACTTCTACAACGGTTATACATTTTGGATATAAAAGCTACAGTTACCCCGAGTTATTTTACATCTTAGTCAGTACAGGTGAGCGGTCGTCCTCATCCTTACGATATGACTGTGTGTAGATTTCATACAGTGGCGCGCTGTGTTCCATAATCATTGAAATAGTGATAGGTTTTAATCCTTACACTATATACAATTTTTTTCAAATAATATAATGCGTCATTTACCTTAAGATGTGTGCAGCAGGGCCGGATTTTGTCACAGTCTGCCACGGCTCTAACGCCATGCTTGGCTAGCCGCGGTCAGCCAGTGTGATATTTTTTGGGCCGAGCCAGACCCTATAAATATATTTAGTTAATAGTAAAGTATGGCTGATAAATTGTCACAAGGGCCGGAATGGGCTCTAAAAGACACAAATATATGACGACAATGGAAAATCGCTAAAAAATGCAAACTTAAGACAGTTATGATCATATATACGTAAAACATCCTTCCAGTTACAATAGCACAATTTTCGTGCATGAAAAGGTATGTTTTACATAGCTACTAGGTTGGCTTGTAAAATGTGCTTAAACAAAAATTGTTAAAATAGCGATATTTACTTATTTATTTTGCCTGAATTTGTGCGCTTTGCTTTTAATTACTACTTAGCATTTAACAAAACAATGGTATGCTTTTATTTATGCCTGAAAGGCAAGAAGTTTCAAATTAAATTACAACTTTATAATTTTAAAAATAGCAAATTTGCAATTTTAACATCGCGCTAACAGGACTGCTGGCCGGCCGGTAATGTGCATGGCCAGTAATGTGGCCGGCTGGTATTCTGACCAACCGGTGTACCAAGCACGAGCAGGACATCATGTGCTATGCTTCTGTGGTTAAAATATTTATTTTATTATTTAAAAATAAGTTATACCCTAATGCTTATCAATAGCTTCTGCTAGTTTCTGTGACGCTTGCTATTAGTGTATATTAATGTTTTTTCAATTTCCTGTTGCGTTGTCGATACGTCAGTGCTGTATTATCACACAAAAATCGTTTCAAGTACGAGCTCTGCGATCACTAAAATTGCACATTATATTTAAAGTATCCTATAACGAAACGTAACTTTCTCTCAATACATACACAATTTAAAGCTTCATTTACAGTAATCAATATTTTATCTGCTCAAATATTTATTAGGAATTAAGCAGCGTCGCTATGTTCCACCCTAGATCCCTGTATATACTGGAATAATTTTTAAAATGCTTACAAGAGTCGGCTTACCATCAGGAAAAGTCCCGTGACTTACGTCATTTATGCAACACAAAGTGCTAATAAGGTAGCGTTGAGTAATATCTGTTTTCGCTTATACGTAAGCATTATACGTGGCCAGGTAGCTATGATTGCAATCTACTTATTTCTAAAATGTAGCTGCTGCGCACAGATTAAGCATTTGTTACACTGTAAATGGAACTGCAGCGTAAAGAGCATTGCGGTTTTACACGTAACCTGATAAGTGGATGAATGAATATAGAACAATTTGTACCACATATCAGTTAAAGACATTTGAACACTCAAAGTGAGCAACAAAAATTAATTTCGTGCTGAATTAGTACCGAAAAGTATAGATTTTAAGAAAATATCACAAAGATATTTTTTTTAAATTTCACTTGGAGAGGTCACACAGCCGCAGTATTGGATGCTAGTAGAAAAAGTCGCTGACTGGCCTGTAAAGCAGCCTTCCGTTTTTCTGGCCAACAGATTTTCTAGACGTTTTTCAGCCGACCGTTGCTTACCGGTTGGCCGATCCTCTGGCGGGACGGTTTTCAGCAGTTCAAGCGATGCCCAAGATCGATGAAAATGCAGATGCTCAACACAACTCGTAATCAAGATGTACAAATGTTTATCAAAACAACGTCACTGACGATCCAACTATCTTCTGTCAGCGGCAAACAAATCTGGTGTGACGATAAGAATCGTCCATTCCTGCCGAAACTTTTTAATGACGCGTATTTACCTTGTTCCAAAGCGTCTGGTATGTACACGATCGGCCGACGTTGGCTATAATTAGTTTAGGTGCGTAAGAGACAGGATATTCGCATTATATCAGAACTAGCGAGGATTGCCAAACCGCGAAAATCAATCGCCAGACAAAGACACAAATCCATTCGATACTGATGATACAACGATTTCACACGATGCACATCGACATCATTAGTCCGCTACCGCCGAGCGACGGCAAGCGATATCTCATCACGATGTGCGACCTGCTGTCTTGTTGACCCAAATTGCTGCCCGTCAGCGACATTTCTTTCTCAATGTTTACCGACTCACTAGTCAACGTATGAATGTTGCGTTTTGGAGTTCCACAAATCGTCGTCACTTGCAGCAGAGCGCAATTCTAATCTGCCTATTGAATGACCTATTGTGAAAGTTAGGCATCAAAAATCAGCTCACAACAGCGTACCATACGTAGGCGAACGGCGATATCAAACGTTTTCACCGCACGCTGAAGAATGTTCTACGCACACACACGAATAGAGGTGGAAGCTCCCGTTCGTTCTTCTCGACATTTGAAGCACAGTGAACGACTCAGGATTTGCACCGACACAGTTCACGCTGGGAGATCGCATTAACCTTCCTGGATCTTCGCTCAACTGGGAAAAAGGTTCACGATCAACGACGTTCGCACAATTAGCCGACATTTTGTGACATGAATCAACACGGTGACACCGAATGAGATTAATATTTCTTTTGACTACAACTCAGAATTATTTAGTAGATATTAGTACTATGTACGGCACGTGAATTCTTTGTCTAGGTGTCTATAATATAATATGATATTATTAAATTTATTTTTCAAATTAATCAAATTTCTGGACCTATTCAACAGTGGTGTTATAACAAGTTTGCTGAAAACGAGTGGAGGTGGGGGCGATGCGGCTTCTTTCACTGTAATTGGCGGGTTTTACCCCGTGTTTACCCTGAGGATAACATATATGATATATATGCATGTTACCTTGAAATTAATTATGGCCCCCTAAAGTGAGGGCTAAGGTGTCCAGAACAACCGAAAACTATCTGCTACGAGCCACGAGATACAGTACACGTGACAAGTATAATAGTGAATTAGGAAACGAGTAAAATCATTTGAGACTTATTGCCACAAAGTCGGTTATATAATTACAAATAAAACGATGTATCCCACAATGACTTGCGAATGATTTTACAAAGCACAAAGGTCATCTCCTAAATACGTCCATACCCTGAATTATTATCACGCATTTTCCATTCACTAAGTTTTTGGCTTCTCATTTCTAAAAAACTCGGCAATATTCTTTCAAAGCAGCAAAACTGCTTAATCATGTCCCACGATGACAATAATAATGACGAGGTTGTTTATAAAATATCAAACATGTTTACGCCATCAAGACTAAACTTCAGTTCGTGCGAATATTGATTGCAAGCCATGAAACGGCAAGATTTTGGGTTCATTAGTTCATTGTTAGACGATATTCATCATGTGCACGCAAACTATTCGAGGAACACTTTTAATAAACAAACAAATATGTGTTTTTTAAACCTTTTTGTATAAAATGCAATAGACAAAATAAGATATTTACTGCTGTGTCTGTTGCTGGATTCAGTGTTTTTGCCCTTGGGAATTTTCTCATGGTGCGTATATAATCGATCGCGCTTTTATTAGGTTTCTGAGTGCTGGGTTGTATATATTAAAATAATCAGCTACTATTAATTCAACTGCTTTGATTTTGCTAGATGAGGTTTACAAAATTTCTCTTGTACTGTTAGCAGTTTGTTCAATAACGCAATCATATCCGTCAACCTGCTACCTTCGCAATAGTAGATTGCGATCGAAGATTTGTTAAACAGCTTCTCGTGAAAATTCTATTCAGCATTGGTATAATAAAAGTTTTCATCGGGGAACGTTAGAAAAGGCAACAATTTCAAGATTTTGCAATTCTATGAAAGGTTTTTTATATTGAAGAATTGATTACTAATGCAGTATTGGTTTGGAGTTTCAGTGAGATCAGAACGTGACAATTTCTTATATGATGAAATCAGATATTTTATAACCTATTAGGGAGCTGTTCGCGTTTTTAATATAGAGCGCAAAACATCCGTTTGCCCTTTTTCAATGCGGAAGACATTTGGGCTTGTATTCAGCAGTATGTTCAGCTGTTACTGTTTCTGTGATTAAACCAAACTCAGTAAAGCACGGCTCACTCGTCAAACTTTTTGCAACAAAATTTTGAGCTCAAACTTCGATCAAATATTGATCAATTTTTAGTTCAAATTTTGACAGCTTTTTTGGAGTTTTAGTGAATGTGAACGTGTAAACAGTGTGCAAACCTTTCTAGCCTGTTACTTTACCGATTCAGGGACAAGGAATAGAACTCGAATAAACTTGAGCTCAAAATTTGAGTTCCAGTTTTGAACTAACATTTAAATTTTGTTCAAATTTTTATCAAAACTTATCAAAATTTAAACTCAAAGTTTGATCGAAATTTTAAGTTTGAATTAACAAACGGACTCTTTATACAAAGCTTGAATTCAAAATTTGAGCAAGAAGTTTGATGTGTGAACTTATATTTACATTCCTGTACTAGCTTTGTTGTACTGCGATACAGAATGAATGAAACGCTAACAAAGCATTGCACGAACAAAAGTACTTGCAACTGTGGTAGAAAAATAAATATTGTTTGGACTACAACCATTAACAGACAATAAATTCAAAATAATGGCCTAGCATTTTCATGGCCAACGCTTAAACGGATTTTTTTTGGTATGTACTCAAAGCAGAACACACCACTTAGATGCAGAAAGCTGGTCTACTTTTTCTAAGAATACTTAGTTTATCTGTTTGACATAGCATTATTTTTAAACGTGGGAAAATATAAGGATTTCGACATGTTTTTGAGAAATTTTCATGTTTTATGTCTAAAATAGTTTTTACGTAGCAATTTCCTAGCTGTTTCATTGCAAAATAGACGTATATAAGTAAACAAGGTAGTAGGATGAGCGGACACCTGCAACGAATATTGAAACTCTGGCGTAGTTGTGGTCAGTTGTGAATTCACTAAGAATTACTTTGTTTACGGTCGACCGACGCATCTTTAGTAGATCCTACGGATTAGCTGCAATTATGTTTTACTGCACCGCGCATTCGGTGCATTACGCATCTACTGAAGAAGGTTTTAGTTAATCATCTGGAATAGACTTTGATTATGTGTGTTCTATGCGAGAATCTGCTTTAGTATAACGTATTTCGCCATAGTATCTACCTTTCTTTCCCGTGTCCACTTGTCATAATTAACCGTTTCCTTAGATAACTAGATGCATCATTGAACCGGATTCAGGTTTCTACAGTTTGTAATGGCAAAGAAGATTTGCGAACTGAGGTCTTAGAACATGGCATAATGTTCGTATTTCTTATCGCTTAAAACGTCATACTATCATGATACTTCATTATTATTACGCAGTTTATAATGCGATACAGGTGAGGTTTCTTCCAAAATGCAGTACAATTCTAGCGAGTGTTGAATAAATACAGAGAACGAGTTATAAGCTCTAGCGGGCTGTGAAATACGCATATTGAAGCGGAATTCTTGTTATACTTCATAAGGGAGGATGTGAGTTCGCCGAAAGTACTATATCTAATAATCTAAGTTCACATAGCTTTGACGACGGCCATTGATGATTGTGAACCCTACTGGAACAGAAACTAGATCCAAATTTTAAATAGTATCCGTAAGTTTTCTGTAAATGCGAGACCTACACCTGAACTCATTGTTTGTTGTTAGAGCAAAGCGATTGCTGGAAGAACATGTGAACGTCTGTGCCAATTTCTGAACTTTGGAACATATCTCGTTGCTACTTCACCAGGACAGTCATTCATGTGCAGCGGAGCTAATTACGGTAGATTAAATGGACGCATACAGTCTAAAAATGATTTTGAGAATCCGCAACATAAAACGAATTACTGTATAATATAAGTTTGGTTATTTTATTTCGAGTTTTAATTTAGTAGTAATTACAATAGCGCTTGAACAATAATCTGTTTTATATCTAGTGCGTTATGTTTGCATAAATCGTGTCATCTTTTTATTTAGTTTAGTAACAAACAAGCAAATTAGGATTAGGAACGTCTTTGTAATAATTATAAATCACTTCAAAAAATTTGTTAAAAGCGTTTGATGTAGAACCTCCTTTTGATCGATAAGCGCACTGAAAGTTATTAGCAATAACCATTGCATTACTCGAAAACGGCATAAATAGGATATAAATTTGATCTTACCTAACGAACCGTTCGATATTCTTTTACTGGTTATTCTAGCCTAAATTATATTTATAAAGTTTAAAAAAACAAAATTTTGATTGATGTTACGGTATAAAATTGAAATATTTAAGCATGTCAATTGCAAAGCTGACTAAATATGGAACTGTTGTGCGACTTATTGCATGAAAACCTTAGCATATTTCCAACTACCGCTGGGCCTTAATGCACTAAATTATCAAAAATGCGCCATTTTATAGCACACTAGCAGCTTTATAGAAAATTAGTCCGTAATTATGAATATAACTATTTTTTGGGGTATGTCCAAGCTGAGCCCAGTCGAAGTGAGTTATTTCGATTCATTTTGAAATATTAGTAAAAGTTCACTGAAGCCACCGTTTTATCGTGTTCATACAGCTGCTTGTGAATTGGAGAATCCTCCCGGAATCTAAACCAGAACAAATATTTTTGTGAAAGACTTTATTTTGAAGATCTGTTTTTGCAAATTTTCATATCAAATATACGCAATTTTCGCTATTGTCCATTTTAAAGGCTACAGCCACTAATAATATTATCTCTTTAAAACTTTCGCGTCTGCACTTAACGTATGGTTCTGAAATTTTGGCAGTTTATAGATACTAGGTGTGCTCATTACTTGAGGTGTATAAACTATTCCAGAAGTTAAGAAGTAGCTGATACGACAAAAATCTACTATTTGGTAACAGAAAATCGATCAAGCTACGATGAATCATTTTACGGACGGCACGACTTTTGAAATAGGACGCACAGTTAGCAATATATCGATATATTCGTCGTGATCATAGACAGTCACCAGATGTAAAATAATTTTGTTAGAACATCTATAGCCCTGGATCGCATTGTTACATGTTACTAAATTTCAGTTTGATGCGATAATGCCATGTGCGTGTAAAAACTGCAAGTGTGATTGGAATCTGCACTACTTGGTGACCATTAAATAAACAACCCGCTTGCCAGACTAATATAAAGTTGTTGTGATCTTACACAAACTAAATGGAGCGAATGAAGTGATTTATTGTACAAAAGCAGTGGTATATATAGTACATCATGTAGTAATTGTTACATCAGTGCGTGGGTCGTAATATTGCATCAGAATGTATGGTGTATTACATCATGTTCATTCACGTGTTCTGTTGCATCAGTTCACAGTTCATGGATGATGGTCTCCACAGTATCCCCCCTCTAGACGGTAGTCGATAGTCGATCTGGAAACCTTACATTCCGACCACTTCGAGTAATGCAGCAGTCACTAGACGTTGCGAAAGACGTTTATGTTGTCGAGGAACCTTGACAGTCCAGTTCGACGAAGGCAGGTTTGAGACGATGGGTGGAAACCATCTCCGTTTTGCCGCCCTTGTCGATCGTGTAGCTCTTCGCAGTTCGTTTGATAACGCGGAACGGCCCATCGTACGGCGGTTGTAAAGGTTTTCGAATCGCACCGTGACGTACGAAGACGAATGACGATTGTGAAAGCGTCGACGGAATATAAGACGGTCGTTGAACTGATCGCGTAGCCGTTGGTTGTAGCTGACGCATGGTTTGTCGTGACTGATCAACTAATGTCGAGGGATCAGGGAGCTCTTGGGATGACGTCGAAACCATTTCACCCGGTAGTCGATTAGTGGAACCATAAACCATTGCGGCCGCGGACGCATTGATGTCTTCTTTCAGCGTTGATCTTATGCCAAAAGCATCAGCGGTAGAACTTCCACCCAACGTTGAGCATTGTCGTGGGCTTTGATGGCTGCTTTGAGCTGTCGATGCAATCGTTCGACCATGCCGTTGGCAATCGGATGGTACGCCGTAGTTCGGAAATGGCTGACTCCCAGCAGTCGTGTGAGTTGACGGAAAAGTGATGATTCGAATTGTCGACCGCGATCGGTTGTGATGTATGTCGGAACACCGAAGCGTGAAATCCAACCCGAAAGCAGAGCACGTGCAACGGTTTCAGCCGTAATATTGGCAATTGGGACTGCTTCGGGCCATCGGGTGAAGCGATCGACGATGGTAAGCAGATATGTCTGTCCATCTGACGGTGGCATTGGGCCAACTATGTCGATGTTGATGTGATCGGAACGATGATTGGCCGGAGCAAACTTGCCCAGTGGAGCGCTGGTATGTCGACCAACTTTTGTTCTTTGACACTCGAGGCAGGTTTGAGCCCATCGTCGAACATCTTGATTGATGCTTGGCCACACGAATCGTTGTGTAACCAATCGTTGAATTGCTCGAATTCCTGGATGAGAGAGATTGTGAAGACTGTCAAAAGCCGCGCGACTAAATGCAGTCGACAACCATGGGCGTGGCACACCGGTTGATAGATCGCACACGATGGGTCGTGTGCTCATTGCAACGATAACAGACTTGAGCTGAAGTGACGAATCAGCAGTTGATTGACAAGCAGGATCATTCGCTTGTGCATCGGCTAGTAGATTGTAGTCGATACCAGGCGACGTTGTGTTGATTCGAGAGAGCGTCAGCAGCTGGATTGCTGTCGCCTGCTATATGCCGAATGTCGGTTGTAAACTCAGCTATGAATGACAGATGTCTCAGCTCGCGTGGCCATTGTCGATCAGACCGAGTTTGGAGAGCAAACGTGAATGGCTTGTGGTCAGTCAAAACGAAGAATTGTCGGCCTTCAACCATGTGCCGGAAATGACGAATAGCAAGGTATATTGCCGGCAACTCGCGTCCAAACGTGCTGTATCTGGATTCTGCTGGTGCGAACTTTTTCGAGAAAAATGACAATGGCTCGAAATTGTCATGGCACTGTTGTTGTAACACAGCTCCAACAGCGGTATTGGATGCGTCAACAGTGATGCTGATTGGCGCATCCGGAAGCGGGTGTGTTAGCATCGTGACGTTGGCCAATGCTTGTTCCCACTGTGCGAAGGCAGCGGATGATGTGTCAGACCATTCGATCAATTTGGGTGGTTTCGAACTTCGTATGAGACTTGTGAGTGGGGCTGTAATATCTGGACACTGAGGAATGAATCGATGGTAGAAATTCAGCATTCCCAGGAATTCTTGGAGCTTTTAGCTTTTTGGTCGTTGTCGGTTGAGGGAAATCACGGATTGACTGAATTTTGGACTCCAGCGGTCGAATACCATTGCCGTCGACGAAATGACCAAGAAATTCGAGGGATGCGACGCCGAATTCGCATTTCTGAGGATTGATTGTTATGCCAAACTCGTCAAGTCGTTGAAACAATTGTTCAAGATGATGCTGATGCTCTTCGTGACTGCTACTCGCAACGAGGATGTCATCGAGATACGCGTAGCAGGAATCCAAGCCGTGGGTGACTGGATCGATGAAGCGTTGGAAGGTCTGAGCGGCGTTGCGAAGACCAAATGGCATTCTGACATACTCGAACAGACCAAAAGGTGTGGTGATTGCTGTTTTCGGAATATCCTCGTCAGCTACCGGAATTTGGTGATATGCGCGCACCAAATAGACTTTTGAAAACACCATTTTGTCGGCTAATGACACCGTGAGGTCTTAAAAATTTGGAATCGGATAGCTGTCCAGAATGGTCGCATTATTGAGACTTCTGTAGTCAATCACACGGTGGCCAGTCGCCGTTCTTTTTTGGAACCATGTGTAAAGGTGAAGAGTAACAGCTCAAAGAAGGTCGGATGATGCCCAGTTCCATCATGTGATCAAACTCATCCTTGGCAATTTTGAGTTTGTTTGGTGCCAAAGTCTTGGACGGCTGCGGGCAGGCGGACCTTGCCTTTCAATGTGGTGTCGAACGTTAATGACGAACCTTGTTGACCAACCCGGTGGCGCTTGTGATGTTGGGGAACTTCTTCAGGATTTCGGACTACCGAGACGCACCGTGGGGATCTTAAACGGCAAGTTGCATCGATTGAACACTCGCGTTAATGCCACGAATTGCCAACCGAGTCACTGCGTCGTGAAGTTGGTGTCGTTTGACATCGGGGATGAGGTCGATGTGCGATAGGAAATCAATGCCAATAATAGAATAGGATACATCGGCGATAACGAACACACATCGGATGACTCGCTTCATACCCAAGTCGAGCGTGAGGGAACGTTGACCGTAGGTATTGATTGTGGTGTTGTTCGCAGCTTGCAATTGCGGAAAAGACGCCGGTCGATGTCGATCAATGGCGGATGCTCTGAGGACGCTGACTTGGGCGCCGGTGTCGATGAGGAATCGATGCCCAGAGTTACGGTCCACGACAAAGAATAAACGATTTAGGATGGCAGGAGAACTTGTCGTGGCTAGTGTCCCGCGTTGCCGTTTCCCGACATCGAACATGGGGGTCGACAGTTTGTGGCAGCGGACCCGAATTTGGTGTCATACCAGCAGATGACGGATTGTTATGACCGTGACGAATTGCTGCGCGATTGACTCTTGCTTGCGGCTCGCGATTGAGAATTGCGTCGTTGGCCCTTGTTATGTCGTCGTGCACGGCTGTCAATGGTAAGCGTCGTGACCAGCTGGCGTAGCTCTTTGACTTCGTTACGCAACGACTGGAGCTCGCTTGCACCGGTAGAACCGCTCGACGCGGTTGAAATCGTCGGCGAATCCATATCCATGACCTTGTCGGCCAGCGTTGCTGCATCTTCGAGAGTAGCGGTTGTCGCCGCTGCCACCACCATTTGAACCTGAGCCGGCAGTCGTTGCATGAACAGGTGTCGCAGAAACGACTCGTCCAGTGAGGTCTGCTGGGACCCGAGGAGCTGTCGCATATGACGGAGTAGCTGACTCGGCTTTCGGTCACCAAGCTCTTCCGCATTGAGCAATTTCTGTAGTCGTCGCTGTTCAGACGCGGAAAGTCGTTGAACCAACTGTTCGCGGAGGACGTCGTACGGATTGTCCTTTGGAGGATTGATCAGCAAATCGCGGACTTCTGTTGCATGCTGCGGCTGGAGGGAACCGATAACGTAGTAGAACTTCGTTTGCTGCGTTGTGATCGCCCAGGTTGCGAACTGCGCCTCAACTTGAGCGAACGACAGCTCCGGGTCGGCAGGCCAGAACGGGGGCATCTTGATGGCAGCGGCAGCCACGGTACCTCGGTCGGCGGATTGCATCGACCCGCATTGACTCGCCTCGCACGGTGGATCGACCGGCATTGCACTGCAAAACGATCAGCTCGAATCGACAAACTTTGCAATTGATTGATATGAACGGAACCCGATGTCATTTCGCGAACGATTGGACTCGGTTTGAAATTTGATATCGTCACACGGACCCGCGCATCGTCAAGCGATTTTCGACAAATACGGGCAGGAAAGAAACAGACGTTGACTTGAAATTTATTGAAACGGTTGTTGGGCAGTGGCAAATAGACGTAGACTTCGTTTCGTTACCACCGAAAACGATCGTCAGACGGAAAACTTGAAAGCCGAAAAAACAGAACTAATAGCGTGAAATCACGTCGAGCTCACCAATGTTGTGATCGTACACAAACTAAATGGGACGAATGAAGTGATTTATTGTACAAAAGCAGTGGTATATATAGTACATCATGTAGTAATTGTTACATCAGTGCGTAGGTGGTAATATTGCATCAGATTGCGTGGTGAATTACATCATGTTCATTCACGTGTTCTGTTGCATCAGTTCACAGTTCATGGATGATGGTCTCCAAGTATCCCCCCTCTAGACGGTAGTCAATAGTCGATCTGGAAACCTTACATTCCAACCACTTGAGTAATGCAGCAGTCACTAGACATACAAAAGACGTTTATGGTGTCGAGGAACCTTGACAGTCCAGTTCGACGAAGGCAGGTTTGAGACGATGGGTGGAAACCATCTCCGTTTTGCCGCCCTTGTCGATCGTGTAGCTCTTCGCAGTTCGTTTGATAACGCGGAACGGGATATTGCATCAGATTGCGTGGTGAATTACATCATGTTCATTCACGTGTTCTGTTGCATCAGTAACAGTTCTTACATGATGGTCGCCATAAAGTGAAATTAAGTTCTTTCGGTTTAAAAAAACTTTGTAACAGCTTAACTGCCTTGGCGTCAATATCTACCGGGTACGAGATTTCACGCAAGATACCCATATTATACTATTCACTCCAATTTTATTAACGTTGTTTACCGTAAAATGATAAGAAAAGTTGGTATAGTCTAATATGTTTTGACGAACTGTGTCTGGCATAACTATTTTTGCAGTTCATAATATTTCAGTCTTAAATATAGGCACTACAGTATTAGTACCAACTTCTTTGTTCTTTTTGTGTAACAGGGTCGTTCCGACCCTGTCACGGATATTTTAGGACGATTACACCCAAAATTGG
>JASANE010022788.1:0-14201 GCA_030248225.1 Trileptium ribeirensis | reverse complement strand
TTAATGTAGCTCCCACGAGAGGCCTGTTAGAGGCCCTTTTAGGAGAAAATTTTAACAAATTTTGATGTTGCTTTTGGGTTCAGGGGATCCTGGGCGGACCCGAGGGGGCGGGCGGCCCCTGTTTTTGACCAAATAGTTAGGGCGGGACCCAATAAGTGTCCCGGGCTCCAAAAATCGGGGAGTTTCAGATATCTTAGATGCTCTTTGGGACCTGGAAAATTGGAGGCTTAAACGCCCGTTTGGGGATCCGTAAGTACTGAGGGGACCCAAATTTTCTGACCCGCCGGGGCAATTTGGCATCCCCGGAGAGTCCTCTATAAGGTTCGGTCGCCCCGATTTCCCTAAGTTTGGTAGAACGCCCAAAATTTGATTTCTTGTACGACACCCCAAAAACAGTGCCTTAGTAAATTTTGGTCCCGCGATATTCGCTGTTTCGTCTCCTTTTAAGGCTGACATTCTTTACACTCCCGAATATATGACTGCTCCGTCCCCTGCTTCGCATAAGCATGTCCATTTTCTCTTGCACATTAAATGAGTATCCTGACACCGCAGCTGTCAATAACCAATTACAATCCTCAGGTGTGTGCTGGGACCGACTCAAGGCGACCAAATTTTTGTGACCAAAGATTCCCGAGATAAACTTCCGTTGGTCCCCGGCCGCTCCGAGCGCACACCCTTTATTTGCAGCAAATATAACATCACACAATATAAACGCGAGACATTTTATAACGGCATACGTTATCAATATATATATACATTGCACAAGGATCGACCGGACACCCCTACTAGTAACCCTTTCTTGCTCATTTGGTGCCAAAATCATCCCGCGCACCTTCGGGTGGTGGAGTGTGACCATGCAAGTACAATACAAAGTACATATAATTGTTTATTTCATGACAATGGCAACGATGCAAATAGCATGATTTTATACAGGGGTCACACTCCGCCGGTATCCGGTCGTCCATTCCCTCCATTTCCTATGAGTTTTGTGTGGTTTTTTGTAATCTCCGTTCCCTGAAATTCGGGCTGTTACATTGTCCGTCGAGGGCCAGAAAATGATCACCATATCTGGAGGCAAGTACCATGATTTGGCAAGCGAAATGATCAGGCTTAATCTGAGTTTCCAACAGTTTCGATATGTCATCATTTGCTGCGGTTTCAACAACACCAAACAACCCCCGAGCAAGTGGGCGCATTCATGATACCCCTTCGTAATGAACTTTGCGAGCTCCAGGTGTTTACGGACACTTGTATCATATTCAACGGCGCGATCAATGGTCCTAAAGCAAGAAACGTGGTGGAGGAAAGTGCATGGATCAAAAACCTGTTGCGTCATGAATTTTTTGGAGATCTGATTCGATTCTGCGACTTGTCTGCTGCTGGTCCTTACAACGTCCTTCTTCAAACCCCTGGCGTTGTGAACACGGAGATTCTTCGACTCCGACGATATTCATGTCAACAAGGCTGGGTGTGGTGGATTTCTGAAGCAGTGGCACATATTGAAGCCTTTGTTAAACTTGTTTGTTTCTAAATTTTTTTGGACGAACCTTACAAGTTACAAAACAATTAAGATTATGGTGGAAAAGCGCCCGGGTAGTGTTGTGTCGCATTACAGAAGTGATAGTAGCTATCTAGTTTGCATAACGCTGGTACTTTTATTGTTGAAGGCTGCGGTAGTGTTGAAAAGAGGAAGGCCTTTTTTGAAAGGGTGAAGTCTCAGCTATGTTTTTATTGTTTAATGTTGCTCTCTTTGCCGGAGTAATCTGGGATTGAGTATAGTTTCAGTTACACAATATCGATTTAGTTGGTTCTTATTTGGTTAAGCCTAAAACCCGTATTGAGTATAAATATAGTCTTACATTTGGTACGGCGTCTATTGCCCTCCATTACATTGATATTTTGTCGAGCTGATTGGTTTCGATAGCTTGTCTGAATAAAGACAGGTTCACGTTGTCAACATTAGCTGCTGTCGCAAAATCTGGTGCTCAAAACGTCAGCCTACTCGTACACAGCACTGATAATGTCCGACAGTATTTCCAAGTATGTATTGTCCGTCGAGGGCCAGAAAATGATCACCATATCTGGAGGCAAGTACCATGATTTGGCAAGCGAAATGATCAGGCTTAATCTGAGTTTCCAACAGTTTCGATATGTCATCATTTGCTGCGGTTTCAACAACACCAAACAACCCCCGAGCAAGTGGGCGCATTCATGATACCCCTTCGTAATGAACTTTGCGAGCTCCAGGTGTTTACGGACACTTGTATCATATTCAACGGCGCGATCAATGGTCCTAAAGCAAGAAACGTGGTGGAGGAAAGTGCGTGGATCAAAAACCTGTTGCGTCATGAATTTTTTGGAGATCTGATTCGATTCTGCGACTTGTCTGCTGCTGGTCCTTACAACGTCCTTCTTCAAACCCCTGGCGTTGTCGAACGGAGATTCTTCGACTCCGACGATATTCATGTCAACAAGGCTGGGTGTGGTGAATTTCTGAAGCAGTGGCACATATTGAAGCCTTTGTTAAAATTTGTTGCTTTTAAATTTTTGGACGAACCTTACAAGTTCAAAAACAATTAAGATTATCGTGGAAAAGCGCCCGGGTAGTGTTGTGTCGCATTACAGAAGTGATAGTAGCTATCTAGTTTGCATAACGCTGGTACTTTTATTGTTGAAGGCTGCGGCAGTGTTGAAAAGAGGAAGGCCTTTTTTGAAAGGGTGAAGTCTCAGCTATGTTTTTATTGTTTAATGTTGCTCTCTTTGCCGGAGTAATCTGGGATTGAGTATAGTTTCAGTTACACAATATCGATTTAGTTGGTTCTTATTTGGTTAAGCCTAAAACCCGTATTGAGTATAAATATAGTCTTACATTTGGTACGGCGTCTATTGCCCTCCATTACATTGATATTTTGTCGAGCTGATTGGTTTCGATAGCTTGTCTGAATAAAGACAGGTTCACGTTGTCAACATTAGCTGCGTATCCAACAGCGTAATTCAATCTTCGATGTTGGCCAAATTACAAATGTATGCAAGCATTATTTAAATATAAATTATGTTATTGATTATAAGGCAGGGTAAGCGTTTGACAATCTAAAGGACAAATTCGTATAACATTATGCGCAAAAGAAATTACTCGTAACTTTTCAGCATAGTAATACGTCACTACATAGAACACATTTAAGTATTTTGGCTAATTAGTTTTGCAAAACCAGACAGTATCGCTTGCCGCGTTACATTGTGTCCGTGTAGTAAGTTTGCCGTTTGTGTTGAAATAATGATAGTGAGCGCTTACACCTTGACGTAGCTAAGCCATACAGCACTAAACCTAACGTAAACGAGCCACTACAAACTCTTTTCGTAGTACTAAAGAAACTGCATCGCGGGAAAATTTATTTTGGTTTAATGCTTTTAGGTAAAGTTGGTAAATCTGCCTTATTTTAAAGGTGGGGGGGGGGTAGGCAGAAAAGAAACGTGCGCACTATATTAATTTCTGTCGGAACGCAGCGGCGCCACTGCCCCTAACCTTCTACTCTTCCAGGACTCTGCAGGTTATTACCGCTAATAAAAGCACAACTGGTTCAAGGTTTCAAAAGCCAAATGAAGAAGCCGTGCCGCGGGAGTAGGGGTAGTGCGTGCGCCAAATACAACTGGCAATGGCGCCTACGGTGACTCCAGGGAGAGCCAAGCGATCTATCGAGGGGGTTGTCGGGCCCTCGAGAGATGCGGGTTTGAGGCTCAGGGAAATAATCCTCTTATGATTATGTGTGCTATTGAAATGTAAGAAATCAGACTTATTTTTTATTATCGTAATCGCATGTTTTCTCTAAATTACATAGCTAGTAACACTTTATACAAGATTGTTCCTGTCATAAATTTTATTCCAATAATACTGCATAATGTATTATTATTTTAAGTTTTTGCTTTGAAGATGTCAATCAAAGATAATTGGCATATTAGCATTAATCGACTTTGAAATGGTAATTTCATTGCCGGTCGAGTTCAGAAGCTTTGAAGGTCCTATATGTTAATGGTCTGCCAGGCTACAGTGGGAATTCCGGTCCAAACCCGGCCCAAAATCTTAAACTTTTTCTAAAACCCAACTTTATCACCTATTAGTCGACTTCTACTATACAGTTTTATTTAAGTAGTTTGTCAGCCAGTCGGGAACGACTACAGTAAATAACCGGCACGTAATAGCTTAATTCTAAGGATCAGGTTAATGTACTCAGATAATCATAGTTGTCAGCCATTCGGAGGCGATTGTACCAACTCAAAGAGCCTTATTGAAGTAATAGTTAAGCTAACTTTAACTCGTTGTCACTCAAACCTTAATGCGATTGTGAGCCAGTCGGGGCAATTGTATTAAATAAGGAACACTATTAGCGTAAATCTAAGGACCTAGGTCCAGTACTTATTTATTCGTACAACTGTCAGCCAGTCGGGGGCGGTTGTATTAACCTCACAAGAAAAGTAATAAAATATTACATAACCTAACCTGTTAAAGCTAATAAAACTAGAGACGAGTTAACAAAATGCTCTAGTGGCTGAGTTTGTAAAACTATTCGAAATTAGTGAAAGTTACCGGTGTTTAGAAACACGTGATCTGTAGTAGCGGTACTAAAGAATAGCGCCACAAGGAAAGCTTACGGTTCTAACGCTCAATAATAGTGCCTTAATATTTTATCTGTTTTATAATAAACGTTTTCCGCTACGCGTTTGGCTAACTTTATCTGAACCGAGAGTGCTTCGGACATGCCACGCATCATGGCAAAATGTAAAGCTCAGTTACTGACCACGGAAAGTCAGAACGTGTGCCATCACAGCATCCTCACTGGCATTCTAGTGGCCACACCTTTAACCGTACAATCCCGTTTTCCTTTCATATCCGATAGCTGTCATAAGAAATTTCCCATCAAACACCTTCCCCACTGAAAAGCGTAAAATATAACAAATACCACTAGCACACAGTGTTATAACCCTACATCGGGAGCTGCTATAATCTTGGGTTTGGAATCAAAGTATAACGGATTCGATCGGCTATTTTTTGTTTCTAACAAAATTTCAATTATATACTTTATCAGTAAATGTTTCACTTGTGTGTATTGCAAACAGGCATCAATCGCAGGGCGCGTAGTTGGAACAATTGGGACCCGAAATAGGTTGCACCGATTTAAGCCCGCTAGCTCTGGCGTTTGGTTCCCGTTCGAACCACATCTTACGTCGATGAACAAAGAGCATCGATAGCCACAGGAATCTATTGCACAAGGTGTCAGCACACGGCACGAGTCCCGCTCATTTAAGGAATGTTAACACTTTTTCATTTGAAGATGGCCTGGAGGTGGGAGCTTGAAGACGAAAGGATGTTAGGCCCGCTGAAAAATTTTGTGGAGTGTCATTCTAACCCACGACTTGCTGCTTTAGGATCCCAAAGTAGGCACTTACTGACTGACACTGAGCTATCCCTGCCCAATACCATAGCAGTTGTAAAGCTACTATCTACAACATACCCCATTTTGAATTAATTAATGACTGCCACGGGGCTTTATGGTACATATTATATGTTTCGTAACATTCAATATATTTTGTTTCAGACCAATAATACCCATATATTTTTCATTCGAGCCTCGTGATAGGAGCTTGACACGAAAAGATGTTATATAGAAACAGTCGCTGAAAAGTTGGATTGTGGTGGGATCCGAACCCGTGATCTTTTGCTCTTGGTTCCGCAAACAGGCGTTCTAGCCAACTAGGCTATCGCTCCCTGATTTTATAGCAGTTATTAAGTCACTATGTATATTCGACAAAGATTTGTCTTAGGTTTTCAAGTTTTTCCGGTGTATACTGCGTCTGTTAACCAAACGACAAGGGCTGATTTAAGTAATCGTTGTTTCGGATACCCCACTACTAAAACATAGGTAGCTAACGGCTGTCAGCTGAAGGAGTAGATGGTCTCGGCGGGGTAGGGTACGTGCGTAACGAAAAGCTTTCCCCCGGCATTCCAATGTTTCTTCATAATTTTGCTTTAAAATTTTTGTAATTTTGCCAAAACTTTTCGCTAAATTGTAGCAGGGTATATAGCATCTAATCGATCGGAAATATTCCGGTAAATATTTTTCGGTTTACGAACAGTTCAAATCCTGGATACGCAAAATATTTAACATAAAAATAGCATCAATTTCAGACATTTTAATAAAACGTCTACCGTGCAGCGCATGTACCTTACCAAACGTTACTGTCAAAATTTTTTATGGACTCCCATGTTTAGCCTCTGTCAGAATGATGTTTATTCAGTTTAATTTTGTTGAAATTGCAGAATATTGCATCCAAACACAGTTAATCACTTCAGCCTTCCTCCAATACTTTCAGCTTCGGAACCCTGAATTTTTCGGTTCCGAGTAGTTCAAAACAATTTACACTGGTTCGTGGCCCCTGGGAAATTTTTTGTTAGTTCTGTGAAACTGCCACTGTTTTTGTTATGTTCAAAAGTGTGGTAGGGCTTCGTCTTGACTATGATGGCTAACAGTACTGACGGACAGGGAACTTTGCCACCTCAAACATGATTCGTGCATGTAGTTAGTAGTATGCCGGCGGGGCGAGATAATTGGCATGCACTTATTATTTATTTATAGTTTATAACGCAATTTCCATCTTCAGGCCATTGCTATTTCAGTCGACTGGATTATTATGGTTATATGTTGATTTGCAATACGGCTATCATAACTATTTCACTTAATTATAATTGGACTAAACTTATAATTAAATATATATAGGCGATATAGGGAAAGCAATAGCATATCACGATTAAATATTATTGATAGTAATGTCTAACAGCAGCAAAGGTCCGGAATATTATCGTCGGAAAGATCAAAGATCCAAAATACATTGCAATTTTGGCTGATGAAACAGCCCATATCGGTAAAATTAATTTTCTCTGTGCTTGAGATATCTACACGAAAGTTGGGGTCCATGGCAGTCAAAAATTCGAGAGGATTTCATCGGTTTTGAGGCTATTAAACGTATGAGCGGGCAGGACATAGCGGGAAGTATGACGAGCAAACTTTTGGATTTGGGACTCAGTTTGGATGATTTAGCCAAAAAAGCGAATTTTTATGTGAAGTTTGGTCAAAAATACAGTTGAAGGTAATAGGTAATTGTTTTCTAGTGCAAGAGAGGCTAGTTTTAGGACAATTCAAGACATGATCTTTAGCCGGAATCATTCAAAAAATTTTGTTTGGGGTGGAAAGAAAATGGGGGGTAGCGACGCGCGCAACCCCCCTGGCTATGCCCTTGGAAACGGAGCAAACGTTCCTCCTCTGCCCATTTTGCCGTTTCAAATTCAGGTCCCTAATCACGCTTGTATTCATAAGATAGACGATATTTGCCGCTAGCAAATTTATTGGTGGAAACTCAGTTCACTTCGCTCGCTCTGTTTCGATTATTTATATAACTTTAATATAGAATATTCCCTTTTCTGCAAAAATTGAAATTATTAAATCTAAGCTTATAGGACAGTTTTAGCATTATTTCAACTCGATAGAGTGGTGTAAAATTTAAGATTGGAGTGATACTTTAGGCTTTGTACAACTGAGATGTTGTGCGCTGACTAGTATACAGTGGGTATAGGAAGCAAACCTAAATGATATTATCTGGATATCTGTTTACAGGTATTTATTCTATGTTTTATTGCCGGTCGCATGACACATTAAATCTAATCAGTCCAAAATTAAGCTATTACTGTATGATCGTGTAAAGTGCTATGTTGTGGTATTTTAAATAGAAATTTGGACCTGATGGAGAAACGATTTTCCAGACGCGATAAATCAGGTGGAGGTTCGATTGCTGAGTTCGATAATCAGATGAAAGGTTAGTTTGTTTTACTCTGCGATAAACCTTTAGACAGCCTTATTTAGTCCCTCAATTGCATAAAATACGTTATTGAAATTCCTATATTGTTAAAATCCTTTTGGATTGTATGTGTCACTCATCATTGTGTTTGCAGATTAGCAATTTTTTTATTTTACGCGTAATTGTATCTTGTTGCGCACTTACTTTTGTGTTTATGATGCTTCAACAACTCTGTGGTATTGTAAGTCGTCATTACCATTATGAAGGTCGTAGTTGGCATCCGTGGATTTACCGAGTTTTGGAGGTTTTAACCAAAGGCCATCCTGGCTGAGAACCGTGGTGGCAGACGGGCAGTTGAACATGTAGTACCGTAACACCGGTTTGGAATGGTCGGATAGATCCAGGAACGGTAGCTGTTGAGAATGCAGCTGTATCCCGAACAGAGCTGGGCAGGGGTGCAACGCATCAATGTGATCAGAGACTGCTACGATTTATCGATCTCCGGTGGAGATCGTTGGAAGATCATGTTAGGGTTGTAGTGGGCCAGGATTCTGTTGACTTCGTCCGTGTAAGCCTTCTTTGTACTTGCTGTTGGTCCATCAAAACATTATGATATAGGTGTGTGACTGTATGCATCACTGCGATTAATTTCGCCTTCATTGATCTTTGGAGATAGCGGTTTCGTGGAACGGTTGAATCCAGGCTGACATTGCTTGTGACACGCCAAGGCATATTGTTTGATGACTATCCGCGCATGTTCATGAACGTTGTTCTATTAAATCAAACTTCGTAAATCTCTGCCTATGTAGCGGTTTGTGGTACTTTCAGCGCGGAGCACCGGGTCATGTCGAATGTCAACAGGTACTAGGAGCGCTGGGTCAAAAATTTAATTAAGAATTGCAACTTTATTAACCATCAGTTTGTCGCCAAAGTAGCCGGCTTCTACCTATGATCCATAGTTTAAAAAACCACTAAAGATATTAAATTTAGAAAACTTAAAAAAATTGCGTATTATATATATGTATAATTGTATATATACTCTGTGGATTTAAATGGCATTTCCAATCTATATGGTTAGCCAAATGTGACTCGGGGTTTGTAGGCTAAATTCGGTACGGTATTACCGGTAGGGTACTTTCGTTTCAGCTAAAACTATAAATATCGCGGCTATTCACCAGGGTCACATTTTTGTGTTTATTTCTCTGATAAGGCTAGAAAGTTTCCAGATTGTGGAATACTCTAACAGCAATGTAGGTATCTATATCTTTAGTTGCTTAGAAGGCAAAAACTTTTGGAAAGAAACATAGTAGAATCACGCCTAGAAATAACAGCAAATGCGATTCGTGAAAAATTTGCGCTTATTTCTGAGGGTGACTGTAATAGATTTTCTGAGGTGCCGCCGGTCTTCCTATATTTTATCAGGTTAAACATTGTTTGAGCTGTAACTCGGTTAAAATTTATTATAAATTTTAAAAAATTTTCGCTCCAACTGTATTCAAGCATATACGTTTTTACATACGCACTGATCAATTTCTTTAAAAACCAGACAAAGCAATATAAGTACAATAAATTTCATTGTAATGTACGGTAGAATTTTCATCTTAACGTGGTAGGTATGTTTATTTTAACCTTGTATTAACAAAGCAACGCCAATAGTGCCTAATAATGATAAATCCTGCCTAATTCAGTGAACAGCGGTGCGTTTTAAACTCGATGTTTTTAACTTGAAGTGCAATGGCATGGCACTGGCATGGGTCGCTGAGACATAACTCGAGCTTTCAAAATTGAATATTGAATTACAACGTAAGCAATTTTTGACTATTTTTCGCTGTTAATAGTTCTATCATAAATTGTCACAAGCACCACCTGGTACGTTTGTATCTATTGTAAATCAGTACTGAAGTTCATGTCTCTGTAGCGCAGCCTAATTTGTGCTTGACAAGTTTTTACCGCATAGGTAATAAGTATGTTTGAAATAAAATGTTCGTGAAAACAAACTCGCACAGGAATGGAAAACTGAGCGAAGTTGGTTAGTCTACGTTGAGTCAGTTTCGATTACATTGATTCAGTAAGTGTCGATTACATTGATTCAGTATGACGCAATGTGGGCATACATGCGTGGGATTACAACATAAAGGTTGAAAATGTACTGGGCAGACAGTATATTGTCAATCCGTGCCAGCCAGTATATATATAACTCATCACTGGATTATGAGGTTTCAAAGACTTTTTAATACAGGCGCGTAAATATAAATTATTTTTAGTTTTTGAAACCGTAGCTTCTCCGCCTCGTCTTGACCAGAAATATGCAAAACTAACACTTGTAATTTTGGTCATAGTGGCATATCAATCAATCATTATCTATCGTTTTAATAATGTGACGTTGTGTCTAAACTTTTTTGTCCCGTGGAATGTGGTCATCGCAGGCCGTTAACCCAAAATTCATGTCTTGTATTGTGGATGTATAGGAACAGTTTGCAGACTTGTGAGAAATGCAGTACAAATTGCACATCGTATGTAAACTATGTTCGTTTTCAGTGAGCCGAAAATTCTGCAGTATGATGTTTTGTGCCGTGTAAATTATATAAGGGTTGCCCAGCTTTGCTCTGACGGATGTTGTCGGTCAGTGCAACATACATATATAGACGAAAAATCTCTCACGCCCTCGAGTATTGTTCTTGCATCCAGCCTCAGCCGTCCAGATGTCTGCGCTGAGAACGAGAATAAAAACGACGCGAACGGAATATATTTATGAAAGGCTGTCAAATCGACAAGCGAGAACCCGAAAATACAGTGGTTTAACACGAAACGAATGCCAATGGTATCGGCTAGGTAGAAAGGGTTTATTGCTTATGATAAAATGTTGTATCCCTAAAAAGTGGCTTGTTTTCAACTGATTCTTGTCTTCTTGATGTAATCCTCAAGTCAGCGGAGATCTCTTTCAAACATCATGTACCCGTGCAATAGGAAGCTACATCTAAGTTTTACAAAGTGTATATATTAGTGGCGACCGCAAGCTACAATTTTGTGTAACGCGGAAAAAATGACCCTGGCTACGCTTACCGTATTGAAAAAGTACAGGGAACTCCCACGCTTGAAAATATTGCAATTCCAACGCAACAAAAATGTCAGCAAATGCGCCGTAGCATATGCTTCGTACCAAACATTGAACTGTACTTTGTTAATCGCACGTTCACTGCGTCGAATTACGCATTGAACTCTTATGTTAATCGTATTTATTTTCAATTGTTTATTGATCTCTTTCCTCGGCTAGTTGAAAACGATAATTGGCGCCGCAAACATTTTTCGCTCATTTCTCCATAGCCCATAATATAAAATGCAGCACTGGAGATTTTTATCTTCTGTATGCATCAGTTAGGAACCGAAATCGAAATTAGCCTGGGCCGGAACCGGAACTGCAATTTTTAGCCGGAGCCGGAACTGAGATCGGATCGTGGTTTTATTAATAAGGTAAAACAAAAGTAAATAATAATGAGCGTCTTGTTTGTTGGCGGTGAACGATGTGCTTATAGGGTTATTTAGCCGGTTAACTATGCTGCTTTCATTGTTTCGAATTACGATGAGTACGTCGCTACCCTTCTGGTTTGGCGCATGGGTCGATAAATGCAAAATTTTGGTAGCAAAATTGTGAAATTCTGACATTTTTACTTTGGTTGTACGTTGGGGGCTATATTATTGGGTGTATTGATATTTACGATAGCTGGATACGACGAATCCAATTTTATTTGGATAGCAGTCAATTTTACAAGTACTAGGACCCTTCAGTGTGGAATTTTTTAATATAGTACTAATACCCTTCAGTGTACAATTTTTTTAATACTAGTCTGTAGTGGAACTACATTTGTGAGCGGAGCTTGGGCTGTGGCATTACGAATGTACTCAATTTTATGTTCTTGTAACTACATTGCATAGGGCATAGGGCTTTATCAATGGTAAAAATATTATATTTGAATTCTTCGACCCAAAAAACCTATAATGGTTTGATCGAAACGATTCTATTTCAATAAATAACACAAATATTACAAAATTCTCTATTTTAGCTGCATAAAATTAACTAATTAGCTAATTTCTACATAACCACTCAAAAATTTTTAATCCCAAATATCAGGTGCACACTCTGACATGATAGGCTTTCAAACAAAAAAAGTTTTTTAAAATCGGTTCAGTGGTTCTTGAGCTCCGTCGGACCGAACGAACGAACGGACGGAAATCGATCTTTTTACTCCCAGACAGAAAATAAAAACGCTGCGCTCGGCTTCGCCGAGCTCCGTTCAATAATTTACTTCAAAGCAGTAATTGAGCGGGGCTCGGGGGGGGGGGGGGGGGGGGGCGCCGGCGGTGGGGGGGGGGAAAAATTTTGTTGGGGGGGGGGGGGGGGGCGAGATTTGGGATTGTGAGTGGTTATTTAGTAATTAGCCTAGAGCTAATTTTATGCAGCAAAAAAAGAGTTTTTTGATATTGTGTTTTTTTTTGAAATAGAGTCGTTTCGATCAAAACATTTATAGGGTTTTTGGGGGAGGAGGGTATGTTTTTTATTTTTTGACAAAGGTTAAGCCCTTTGGCTTTATGGTGTGGATTTATGGGGACATTTAGTTGGTCCATCCCGTCTGCTTCGGCCCGTGGCGCGTTCTCTACTGTTTTTTCTTGCCGTATTAGTTTTTTTGTTTTCTGATTTTCCCTATGTCCCTTTATTAGCAAAAGTCGATTATGAAAATTTTGTAGAAGAGTATGATACTCGGTCATTGAGCGGAGCTCGGCAAAGCCGATCGAAGCGTTTTTATTTTCTGTCTGGGAGTAAAAAGGTCGATGTCCGTTCGTTCGTTCGGTCCGACGTATCTCAAGAGCTACTGAACGGATTTTAAAAAACTTTTTTTGTTTGAAAGCCTATCATATCAAAGTGCGCACCTGATATCTGGGATTAAAAAATTTTGAGTGGTTAATTGGTAATTAACTAATTAGTTAATTTTATGCAGCTAAAATAGAGAATTTTGCAATATTTGTGTTATTTATTGAAATAGAGTCGTTTCGATCAAACCATTATAGGGTTTTTTGGGTCGAAGAATTCAAATATAATATTTTTACCAATAATAAAGCCCTATGCCCTATGCAATGTAGTAACAAGAACATAAAATTGAGTACATTCATAATGCCACAGCCCAAGATCCGCTCACAAAATGTAGTTCCACTACCGACTAGTACTAATGTATATTCCCTTTTACGATAGTGATGTTGTTTTTCAGCCCTCACCCTACAAGGTTTCCAGGCTTTCTAAGTTTTTATGGGGTGGCCACCGGTTACCCCCCTCAAGGTTTCTTAGGGTAGTAGCAGCTATCAGGTCCCCAACAGCCAATCAGATTCCAGCAGGGCGAGGAATCACCGAAGACTCCTATTGCTATTTTAATTTGATTGGTTGTTGGCGATCTGATACCTGCTACCCCCCAAGGAACTTTTAGGGGTATCCGGTACCCCACAAAGAACCCAAGGAAGGGGGAGGGGGAAGCCGAAAAACGGCCATATTATCGTATAAAGGAATGTACATGAGTATGATAGAGTATCCTACTTTTCTACAAAATTTTCCGTAATGAACTCTTGCTAATAGTAGATCGCAAAGATTATATATCTATATATATATGAATGTGTATTTATGTGCATATAAAATGCACATTTTTATGTAAGTTCTTTACTTTCAGGGCACATATTCTTAAAATTAAATTAAATTTCAGTTGCGATACATTTTTGCGCTACCTTTACTCTCAATTTTACATTCTTAAATAGGAGTAGAGACAAAAGAAAAATTTCTGTTAGTAATATTTTCACTCGCAAGTAAAAATATTTATATACTTCATTTGTGTTCGCCTTGATAAGATCTACCACTTTATTGGACCAACACTTTTTGTCAGACTCTCGGATAAGGAAATGGGGTGACCGAAGGGCCCGTTTTATATATTTATATATTATATTTAAAAATGATCGTTAATTAGCATTATATAGTTACTATAAAAGTTTTAGAGGTAGCTGAAAACGATGGAATGATTCTCTGAACGTATCTGTGACCGATTTTTCTTTCTTAAAATTGCTCTGTATTCCCTGGGACCTCCTCCACCAAGAACTATACATGATTTTGGGAATTTAACTATAATGATATATTTTTTGCATCTGCTATTACAATGTTTTAGAGGATGATGAAAACGATAAAGTGATGTATTTGAATATATATGTTAACGATGCACTCTTTTGGAATGGCACTATATCAAACCCCCTTGAGCCATGTATGATTTTGTTTTTTCAACATAATCTTATATATAATTTGTTGCATTTATGGTTGTAAAGATGTT
>JASANE010022786.1:0-17193 GCA_030248225.1 Trileptium ribeirensis | reverse complement strand
TTTACTGCCGCAGGATATGGCTCAGAAACGAACAGAAATATATTTAGACCGTCGGCATCGCACGTTTATCTTGGACATAGCCAAAGCTAGTAAAAGGCACAACTGGGGTAACCATATATTTAGCCACAAATCACTGTAGCCGTTTATGTAAAGCTGTGAATTAAATATAAAAATTGCGTATTTTCTCAAATTTAACGCAGCAAAGGTCTAAACGATACTCGGTAACTGTGCAACTAAACTGCTTTGATAATGAACTGGTGAAACTATAAATTATTTTACTCTGAAAACCCGCAGATACCGCTTAATTTTCAACATTTAATTTTAAATCTTACTAAAAGTGAGGACCGACTCATATATAGTGGTAAAACAGCAGTACAACGTAGTTTATTGATAATATATATAATTTAAAGGATCCACGAGTGATCATACATTGGACCAGCCAGGATTCGAACCCGGATGTCTCGCTTACAAGACTACCGCGTTACCATTACACCACAGGCCTCGATCACAGCGTGCTCAGCTGCGCTATATGCGCTGGCGTAGTGAGATGCTACATTATATATGCATATGTGTGTATACGCAAACTTCATTGTGGTATTACTGAGTACTGAAGAACAGACAATACCGATTCGTAAAATGTTTATGAAAATTTGTGAGATAATGAATAACGTTGATTACAAAAAATAGATATTATAAACGACCTATATTACTTCAATTTAGATAGTTTTCTGTTACTATTTCTATACGCATAATACTGATTACAGCTTATATGAAACTTATACGGTTGTTGTTTGCTCAGTTGGGATCGTTGAGTTAAAGAACATCATATTTTCGGCGAACCATTTCAAGCTATTAAAAATATTTAATGCAGGCAACCACAGGCCAGTAGTTATAAAGCATTTGCTGTTGAGCCTAAATTGATTTACAACAGCTAAAACTGCTCGCTTGAATGATTGATAATTACTTAGACTTGAGCTGAACAGAGAAATGCTTGGGTCCAGTACTTCGCGACAAAATCTGGACATTGCTGAAGACAATACTATTCGTGAATATAAATACGTCCAATAAAGCATTCGTTGTTGAAGCAGCTAAAACTGATTGCTTGAATGATTGACAATTACTTAGACTTGAGCTGAACAGAGAAATGCTTGGGTCCAGTACTTCGCGACAAAATCTGGACATTGCTGAAGACAATACTATTCGTGAATATAAATACGTCCAATAAAGCATTCGTTGTTGAAGCAGCTAAAACTGATTGCTTGAATGATTGACAATTACTTAGACCTGAACTGAGCAGAGAAATGCTTGTGTCCAGTACTTTGCGACAAAATCTGGACATTGCCGAAGACAATACTATTCGTGAATATAAATTCATCCAATAAAGCATTCGTTGTTGAATCTAAAAATCTATTTACAGCAGCTAAAACTGATCGCTTGAATGATTGATAATTACTTAGACCTGAACTGAACAGAGAAATGCTTGTGTCCAGTACTTCGCGACAAAATCTGGATATTGCTGAAGACGATACTATTCGTGAATATAAATTCGTCCAATATAGCATTCGTTGTTGAACCTAAAACCAAATTGATCGACATCACCAACAATTAGTCTGAATTGAGCAGAGAAATGGTTGGGTCTAACAATTCGCGACATAATTGTGGACATTGCTGAAGACAATACTATTCATACTGCATATATGTCATACATGCCTTAAGAACATGTGAATTATATAAAAGACAATATATTGTCAGGTCTTAAATACTATCGAAATTTACAATAGTTTTGTCAAGTGTAGGTTATTTCTAAGTTATATCAAGAGTGCATTAGGGACTAATCCCTAATGCACTCTTGGTTATATCAATATCAAAGCAAAGAACATGAAGCCTACAACAACATGTACAATAAAAATTTAAGCCAAATCCGTTTACTATTCTGTTAGGCCCGAAAATACCAAGAATTATAGGTACTAATTTTGGCTTACAAATGGCTTTATCTAATCACAGGGTGGTGAAAAGTTACAATTCGAAACATATCTAATTATCAATATGTGCAAACGATGAAGCAAAAACAGAAAAAAATTAGAGGATTCTGTCTATTGGTTCCTGGACCAAGGTAATCTTGAGCGAGCAAAGTGTAATGCTTGCTGTGTCGTTCTCGAAATACTAAGCCTAAGCCTTAGCCTAAGCTTAGGTCCTTATAAAAGAAATACACTAAGCCTAAGTCTGAGTTGGGAGCTGCCGCCAACCGAATCCTAACGTAACAGCCCTCGTGATTACTTGGCCGAAACCAGTACTATCACTGTGTACCGTGCATTATGTATGACTACATACTAATGTATTTAACATGATTTATTCACAAATAGGGCATGTATTTGATGAATTCTGCCTCAAAAAACAATTTTTGTCCAATATTTCGCTTAGAAAATAGATTTTACAATACCCATAAAAGATGCTGTATATAACTCAAAATTGATTAAATTCATTTCATATAAAGGTTTTATAAATGCAGAACTTTATGTAAGATTTATATATATTCCATAAAAAAGAGTATATATTATATGTATCATTATGGTATATGTTATAACTATATTTTCCTGTATGCATAAATACATATACTACTTACCTTACACTATAATTACAAATTTATATCTGCATGTAGATATAACTATATACTATATATTATATTATATTATATATAAATAATTATATATCGATATATGCCGTATACGGAACAATAGGTATAAAATCATGATTAAATCATGATCACTTTAAAATCAATGATTATTCGTTTTACTATATAATTATACGTTCTTACATGGCACCATAAACGTAAACTCATTTATAATTTCACAATACGGCTATTACATCTATCTATAGAAAAAAATTCAGATTTATATATTTTATATTTAGTTATCTATGAAAACCACCTTGGTCTTACGTCGCTTTGTAGATAAAAACCCACAACATATTTCTTTATTATCCTATGACAAGAAAACAGAAATAAAACATTAACTTGATGACCGATTACCACAACTAACTGTTATGCGGAATGCTAAAATGCTTTGGCTTACATAAAGCGTAAGAACGTATTGTTATATAAGCAGCGGTTTCAGAAGAGCGGAGCTCGGATCTTAAAATTGCATCGGCAGCGAATCGAACCGATTTGTAGAGTTTGATCAGCATTCGGAGTGGATCGATGGTCGCGTCAAATTAGAGTAGATTTTAGCCGTGTAGTTACGGACGACTAAGGCTGCGAGGTAGCAGTTCATATTGGTGCTGGTGAGTGCATTTCTGCAGCCGATCGTTCCAGCCAGGGGTTGGTTTCGATAATTGTGTGTAGGAAGCTCCGCTGTTTGGTGCTATCTTGGTCGGTCGAAGTGTATCGTTGGATGTAAGCGCATTTGGCGATGGCGAATCAGTCAGCCTTCAAGAATTTGATCGCAACATCGTTGGGCATAGGTGTTTGCCGTCCACAGGCATGTCTGTCGGCAGGACTTGAAGCGCAGACTACCAATGATAACGAGATATTTTCAGCCAGATTACCGAGTAGAGCGTATACGTTTGGGGTGATGTTGAAGAATCATCGTGATTATTAATTGTTTATATCCCCTTGTGACTAGGCGAGCGCGGTCTGCATGCGATCAGGCGAAACTGTGGTTTCGCGACCAGAGTTGTTGATGAGAACGGTCTTCGATCCCATTCTGATCACTTTGTATGACCCTTTGTAATAATTGAGGCTGCTGAGCGCCGTTTCGTTCCGAATCCAAACAACCTTCACTGTTGCTAAATCATGCGGTATTTGCATCATAGAATATATAAATTTTCGATCCCATGGTGATATGACATTGAATTTTTTTCGCAAATCCTCGACAAACTGTGCGAATGTCGTTGAACGTGGCTGTTTGGTGTAGTTGAACAAGGTCCCAGAAAGATGAATGCAATCATCCGAAGCGAACCTTGAGTCGTTGACAGTATTTAGAATATCGAGAAGAACAAACAGGAGATTACGGACCAAATTCTCGGTCTGCGTGTAGGGAATTGTTAAATGTGCTGCGAAAACGTCCGGCAGGGCTGTTCACTGCGGAATATATGCTGTTGTGAGCTGCTATTTGATGCCTAACTAGTACATTAGGTCATTCCGTAAGGCAGATTCGAACTGCGATCCATGATGATGACTGAGGAACTCCAAAGCGAGATATCCATATGTTGACAAGTGCGAGGGCCACTGTAGAAGCTAAAATGTCGCTAAAAAGCAATAGTTCAGGTCATCCAAAATACCGGTCGATTATCGTCAGGATATATCGCTTATCGACGCTCGGCGGTAGCGCTCCAACTATTCGATGTGAGTCGTGTGAAACCGTTGTTTCACATTAACTTGACTGGCGTCTTTGTATCACGGCTGATTTTCGCAGCTTGGCAATCCTCGCAAGATCTCACCATGTTGCAAATGCCTTTTCTCATACACACGACACACACGTTTGTCTATGTATCACGGCTGATTTTCGCGGCTTGGCAATCCTCGTAAGATCTCACCATGTTGCAAATGCCTTTTCTCATACACGCCAAACATACGATTGTCTAATCATAGCCAACGTCGGCCGGAAGCCTGCATGCGAGAGGCTGTGGAACGACGCAAATACGCGTCGTCGGAATATTGTCGGTAGGAATGGACGATCCTTGCTGTCATACCAGACTTGTTTTTCATTTGCAGACGATCTATCATCAGTGATGTTGTTTCGAAAAACGTTTACAGATGTTGATCGTCGCGTTGAACATCTGCGATTTCGTCAATCGTAGGTGTTACTTGAGCACCAGCAAATGAAGCAATCAACGACAGTGTTTTCGCACACGCGACCTGACTAATTGTAATATCGAATTCGGAAATATACTATAGCATGTTTATGGCTCGGACTCTTGGTATTGAAGCAAGGCACCAGTGGCTTATGGACTGTATATAGTCACTAGATGACCGATCGGCCAGCCGAAATGCTTGATGGTGAGATTAGTTGCCAGTAGTTCCCGGTTGAAGGGAATTTTTTTCTTTTCGCTGCCGCTGAACCTTCGGGGAAACAAAACAATTGGGCGCAACTTGCCGTTGAAAATCTGATAAAGAACTGCACTAGCGGCTAGGCTCGTCAGTATAATTTGAGCATGACGTTACGGGTAAGCGAGTATCGAAACTTTGACAATTCTCTGTTCTAAACGAAATTTCGGCATCATCGGACGTTTCTATTTTCGCTGACGTTAAGGCATTTGATCCTTTGTTTGATTTCGCAGTTTTTATTAGGTCACTGAGCGATGCAGCGATTCGATAGTAGTCTTCTATGAATCTTTGGTAAAAACCGTACAGACCAAGCAATCGACGCAACTTGCTGAGTGTCGTGGGCTACGAGAATAAGATTGATCGCCTCGATATTACGCCCGCAATTACTTCGACACCGACAAATCTGTCTGTCGGCATGAAGAATCCGCATTTGGTGCCTTTTAGTTTCAGCCGATATCCATCGAGACGTGCGAATGCATGATTGAGATGATAGCCATGTTCGCCATCGGTAACACTATACGTGCAGTAGAAAGCATGACCCAGTTCAGTCGCTGGAACGTCTGACATGCGTTTCGTAGAGCAAGTGGCATGCGGCGGTAGAGGAACATGCCAAATGGTGTTGTAATAGCCGTCTTTTCGATATTTTCCGGTGTCATCGGAATTTCATGAAGAGCTTTGACGCGGTCCAATTTGCTAACGGTTCTTTAGTGATGTCGTTTAGGTTCGGCATTGGCTAAAAGGATCGGGCACTGTGCGAATATTGAGGTTGCGGTAATCGAAAACATGGTCGCAAACCGCCATTGGATTTCTGGAAACTGCGGAGCGGCGTTGCCCAGGCGACTCTGCTTGTTGAACAATACCAGTGCACTTGAATACTCGGAGTAAGCAACAAATCGCCGCCATAAAATTTGACGCAAAAATATTTACTCTTGAAAGTCGATATTCGTGCTCCGTATTCATAAACAGTTTGGCCAAAGTAACGCTGAGGGGCGTAAATAAAATTCAGGCCATGCCGTTCTCGATATACTAACCCTAAGCCTTAGTCTTAGCCTAAACTAAGGTCTTTATATGACACATACACTAAGCGTAAGCCTAAGTCCGGGGGCTGCCGCCCCGAACCCCCGCTCTAAGCTGTTCTTTTTTCTAACGTTATAACGTAACGCCTCTCAGGGTTACTTGGGGGAACAGGTTCATAAACGCCCTGGCCTACGTAATAAAACACTAGTGTGACATGATTTGGGGTAAGCAAATCATTTGCAGAGGCCGCGAAGTTGGCTGATGAGAGGGCGGCAGAGGCCGCAATGAAGTCGGCAGAGGCCGCGATGTTGGCATAAGAGAGTCGAATAGATACAGTTTTAGAGAATTTCAAAACCGCTTGCAATAAAATACTCGCAGTAAGGTACACAAAATATACCAATAGCAATAAAAAATTTTTTTCAAATTATAACGAAAAAAGTTTGCAATGCGTGACTCCACTTTAGGTTGTTCTTTTTTGTCAAATTCCAGAACTGAAGGTTAACTACACAGGAAAGCGGACTCAAGCATTGGTAAGTAGCTTACTAGGGAACCCAGGTGCACGCACTTAATGCTACTCACAAATTGGTAGGTAGTATTTTAAATGACATTCTGCCACGTCGACATTTGTCATTTAATAGTTATGAATTTTAAGTTGGTGTTATGCGAGTGAATGCAATTACGAAATGTGGTAAATCGAAGTAACAAACAATAAGTCTTACATTGGAGACATAACTGCATTTCACTGTGGAATCGAAATTTAGCACATTTTAAAAACACCGCCCAAAGAACCAATTATCCAACTTTATAATAAGTTATGTTTTAAGAGCATTCATATATAAATTAACTTGTATTTTGTGCAATGTTGAACAAACTTTAACCAATGCATTAAATCCAAATTGTTTGAAAAACATACACTACTAGCAACTGAGCCATTTTGAAGCTGTAGCTAGATTTCTCAAAGAACCTCGACAGCGAGCGCATTCGTACATAAATATATACTGTTTCCGTGCCGCTTCTTTTTGTATAAATAGCGATATTTATAAAAGTTGAAAACAATTTCACAACCTCGACAGCGCATTTACCTGTACGAACACAATAATTTTGATAATCCATTAAAAATCGTTGTTCTATTATAAAACCAATGGATGGACAATCAAATGACGAAAGTTGCGCTAATCGTAGCCAATTTCGACTGACCTCTGTTTTCGTCGAACTCAGAGAATTTATTCATTTTTCACAAAATCAACAAATAAAATTGGGAAAGATAAAATACGAATTTTATCAAAAAAAATAATACAAAACAAAAAATAAAAACAAATTAAAAATAAATATAAATAGAAATTGTAAATGTAAAATACGATAAAAATATTACAACGCAGATTGCAATACGGAATGAATTTAAGCTGTTTCACACGGCGGTCTTAATGGCAATAGATTATGAATTGATTCGCCAAATATCCATTCTGACCCAGTTGGGAATAAAAGTGCTCATTAACGCAATATGTATTGAATTTATAATAATTTCTCTCCCACCTGGCCTCAGCGTATCACGTCAAGTTTATGGCCCACTCAAGTAATCGTATAATTTTAGTCCCTCTAAGCCTAAATGCTGAAGCCTAATTCTAACCATTGACCTAAGCCTCTTAGCGTGAGCTTCTAACAATTTTTGTCCTGATATTTATATCAAGTTGTCCCCCTCAGCTATAGGAAGGGACCTTCATATAATCATTTATTTATATATATTTGTAACACAGCTTATATAGTTAAAGCCGTGCATCAAATTGACTTAACGCACGGTTAGCTAAATTGGCTGTTTTACAAGTCAGTTGTAGCACAGCCAGGCGTGCATCAAGTGATTTGTAAGCACAGTTGTGTTGTTTAACTCGTTCAAACTAGTGCTGACGCACTCGTCTGAACTCGTCACAACCGTGAGTACAAATTACGTAACGCGCGATAGCTGTGCTGCAACTATTACTTGTAATATGAATGTTTTGATGCATATTGTGTTTTATTTATACATATATAATATATGTGCGCTTATAAATATAGGTATGTAATTAAAGAAATTATATTATTAGCAATTTGTCTATATATGCTCATATTTGTGCAAAACAAAACAATCGTAGTTTGTAAACAACTATCGTAAGCTTTTATGTCATAGTTGTATAAAAGTGTGTGATATGTGCCTTGTAAGTCATAGTGGTTGACTGATATCAACAGTCATGCGTGACAAGCGATCGTCAACATGGCCCGAGTCAACATGAAGGCGTCCTTAACCATCAGGGTCACGAGGTAATGTATTAACCAGTATTTTTTAATTATTTTCATTCCATGGCCCATGTCAACTTTAGTTGCCGGACGTTATAACGTTAGAAAAAAGAACAGCATAGAGCGGGTGGTTCGGGGGGCGGTAGCCCGCTGACTTAGGTTTAGGCTTGGTACATGGCACATATAGAAACTTTAGCTTAGGCTAAGACTAAGGCTTAGGCTTAGTATATCGAGAACGGCATGACATGCATTATCCTTCGGCCACTAAAGTTGACATGGGCCCATTCCTATATATTTTTTTAATTTTATTCATCCATTTTTTTTGCAAATACGTATTTATTTCTATTGTACTGCAACGCGGAATATGGTACTGTTATGTAATACAGAGTTGCGGGCTGCATTTATAATACAAATTAATATTTGTAAAAAAATGAACTTAAAAAGAATAAGAAATAATTTAAAAAAATATTAGCCAATAAATAAATGTATGAAAATAAATAAACAATAAAAAAATTAGCTAAGTAAAATATTTATGCACGTATTATATAAATGGGATTTTAAAACATGCATTAATCGAGCTGTGCTCTAAATTTCGATTAACATTCTTAAACCAATGCGTAGTTTGCACAAACTTGAACAAACATTTGCCCCCGACCACGGATTGAACCTAGATAGCTCGGGTGCAAATATTGTACGCTAGCCACTACATAATTTAGGAGCTGTAGCTCGGTTCGTTAAGGAACCTCGCAACGCGAACAAACGTACAAACTGCACGCCGAACGACTAATTCGGCAAGTAAAACTATATGCAATGTATGCTGCGAAAAATGTGTCAATATATGAACAAAATGGTAAACTGAGAAAATAAAAGTTTAGTTGCGGTACTTTTTTAGTTTCCCCAACCACCCTTGGCAGCAGGGCCTTGTATTATTTAATTAAGATCACTTAGCTAGTGCAAATAATTCATGATGCACTTTTTAATCGGCATAACTTACCAATCGATGCTTGGATCGGCTTCACAAAATGTTTTTTGATGTGTTCTCGGTGTAGATATAAATTTACAAATCTATACCTCGTCTTATTTATACTGTTAAATCATTTTTGAACATTTTATGTTATGTGAACCAATATTACTTACAACAAGAGTATGTTTAGAACGGATAAACCAATTTTATTCGAAGTGATTTTAGTACAATACTACTTAGGTTCTGCGTATACGAAAGCATTCTTTTGACTATGCGAGCTTCCGTTCGTGAACAAAAACTGCTGAATCATAATTAAAAATTGAAATATGTAACCAGTTTCTATAAAGATTTTCGGTATCACTTGTACGTAATTGCAGGTAATGAGAAATCTCTAATTTTTGATATCACAATATATTTAATACCTTGTTTAGGTTCATGTTTAATATTTTTCAGTGGACCCGGTATTCCAGTTTTGTGATAACTTTAGTTAAAATTTAGACAAGTTTTAGTTCCTACGAATCGTTAGCCCCAGAGCTGATATTAAAGTTATGTTGATGATACCTTAAAGTTATCTGATACTTCTAGTGAGTTTGAGTATAATCCATCAATAAATTAATATACATCGGTGAAACCATGCCCTCAAAACTTTAACAATTTGCTGCAGGACACTATTTAATCGCAAACTTCAAGCTTTAGCCAAGGATTCGAAAAGCATCGCGTTTTAATATCTTTTTACTTTACCGAAACTGTCCCAACGTCGTAAATAAAAACCAACATTGTGTTGATCATTAACCTGTCATTTGCTATTCCTTCACGAAAATCGGTAACAAGCTAAACGTCAGCAACTTAAGGCGTGTTCACACGCTCAAACTTTTTGCTCAAATTTTGATCAAAATTTGAGGTGAAATTTTGATCAAATTTTGATCAAAGTTTGAAAGCATCTTTTTTGCATTTTTGGTGAGTTTGAATGTGTGAACACTTCAAAATTTTCAAGAATATTTCTATCGCCAATCACCGGCAAGATTCATTACTTGAAAAAGTTTGAGCTCAAATTTTGTTCTCAAGTTTTGAAAAATCGCAATTTTTCGTTAAAAATTACCGTCAAATTTTGATCAAAAAGTTTGAGCGTGGGAACACGCCTTTAGGAATCGTTCAACCTTTCAAACATTTAGCTCAAAATTTGAGCACAAAATTTGAGCTCATAATTTGATAAAATTTTGATCAAAATTTGACTGCATTTTTTAAAGGAAAATTTCAATTTTCAGAATTAGAGATCAAGATTTGAGTACAAACTTTTCCAAGTTATACAACTCGTCAATATATTCAAAACTGCAACGCAACTATGGTTGTAAAACCCCATTTTTTCAGGACAAAGAAAACTCAAAATTTACTTGACTTGTCATCGCGATTACCTTGATATTGGGTGTCTTAATTTTACTTAAATTTCCGGATTAGTTATCCGGATTTACTCGTGCTTCTAATATCACTGCAAGGTAAAATGTCAACTTTAGTGGCCTGACGTTATAACGTTAAAAAGATAACAGCTTAGAGCGGTGGAATATATTGCTCTTATAGGGACCTTAGCTTAGGCTAAGACTAAGGCTTAGGCTTAGTATATCGAGTACGACATGGCATGCATTATACTTCGGCACCTAAGGTTGGCATGGGCTAATTAATTAATCAATTAATATCGTTAGCAATTAATTTCGTTATTAATTAATCAAAATTAGCGTTGGCTAATCAATTAATAACGAAATTACATGTGTAAATCCGCACTAAGTGTTATACAACTGTCGACGATAACGTAAAACAAACGTAGGTTAAACGACATTGCTTGTTTTTAAACAATAACCAGAGCAAAAAATAAACGTTAGGCGTTAAACAGATTTCCTCAAAGACTGGACCTAATGAAAATGAACAAGAAATAGGGGCATGATCCCAAGGTACTTGAAACTCATTATTCTTAACCACAGAAGTTTGGGCCAAAGTAACCTTGAGAGGCGTAAATAAAATGCAGGCCATGCCGTTCTCGATATACTAAGCCTAAGCCTTAGTCTTAGCCTAAACTGAGGTCCTTATATGACACATACACTAAGCGTAAGCCTAAGTCGGGGGGCTGCCGCACCCGAACCCCTCTCTAAGCTGTTTTTAACGTTATAACGTACCGCCCCTCAGGGTTACTTGTGGGGAAATTTGGAACCAAAATACATGAAGAGCTTAAACATTGAAAATCATAAAAACAGTAATTGGCTGCAATTTCTTTTATCCCAATTCGAGACATGGCCCCTGTTAAATAAATTTTGCTTCCAGTTTCTACATATAACAGAAAATACCCACGGGGGTACAAAGCTGGGTCGGGTAACCTGTAAGACTGGGGTATTCTGGCCCTCTGGGGAGAAAGAACTAGACCTTGGGAGCAAGGGAATAACGTCCTACCACCTATGATGACGTATGGACAATACCAACGGTAAATACATGCAAAAACCAGTTAAAAATGTAGAATATCAATTTTACAAAATGATTGAAATTTTGTTCCTTAAGGCGCGCTCACGCGCTCAAACTTTTTTGCTCAAATTTTGGACGGTAATTTTTAAATAAAAATTGCGATATTTTAAAATTTGATATCAAAATTTAAGCTCAAAGTTTTTCAGGTAATACATCTCGTCCAAAATTGGCTACAGGAATATTCGTGAAAAGTTTGTACAGTGTTCACACGTTCAAACTTGCAAAAAGTGCAAACAAGATTCTTTCAAATTTTGACCAAATTTTGGTCAAAATTTGAGCTCAAATTGTGAGCAAAAGGTTTGAGCGTGTGAACTCGCCTAAAAACAAAGTGTTATATGTCATCCGTTTTAGAATTTTAAGCCCCAAACTGTGATAGAATGTAAACGTTTTGCTTCGATGGGTGTAAACTGATATAGATCAAGTCACACTTATTAACGCAGTTAACGTCAAGTCGGTAAAACTGACAGTTGGAATCGATTCCAGTACTTGATTTTATTCCCCTGCAATATTTTCCTGAGTCTAATGTACGCAATTACATTGCAGTGAAATAAAATCGAATGAATTTAAACCCATTTTGATTAATTAATTAATTAACTAATTAATTGATTAATTGATTAATTAATTAATTAATTAATCCGATACCAGATATTTTGATTCCTGCACAAGCTTTTACCATTTTAGAGCCCACATGCTATAGTAATTCCCGTATAATTTAAAATTGAGCACGTCTTGTTACCTAAACATCGTGTAGCGATATTTTGTTTTCAAAATTACAGTTTCGCTTTGCTATGTGTGCAAAAGCAAGTTATGACAGTTTTTATTCTAAATTGAAATATAGTAATTTTAGGTTCATGTCAACCTGGTTCAAATTGCATTAAAAAGCCACGAGTTTTCGTTTTTGCCGTGTTTCCAAACTCTCCCCTTTTTTCGCTTATTCCAGGATAAACAGCAAGTTTTTTGAAATGTAATTTAAAGCAAAAATTCGAAAATATATATAAATTCTGGAAATAATTTCTTTTCACAAAAACAAAACAGAAAAACTTTCTTTCCAATAAATATTTTCTACTGTGTAAGTAAGTATATATAGCACTCAAAAACAATTTCAAGGGGATTATGAGATCTTTTTTGTCCGGCAGTTTCATTGTCTAGTCATTGTGTGACAGAAAACACTTGAATAACAAGATGCTAAAGCGGAAATTTTTAGAATTTACTGTTGAGGCAAAATAACAGTGTTAGGAAAAATAACGTATCCCGTCTCAACTCAGAACTGTTCATTGTATAGCTTAGGATTTATGTGAAAATCAGAAATAGATAAATGTTCTTTTCGAAATGCAGCGAATTCAAGCATATATTTTGACAAATGGATTGTTTACAGGGCACCAAATAGAATGACCAACAGTATTTTTAACGGTTTTCACACCCCTGTGGCAATCGTTTGTTGTATTATTGTCCAATGATTTTCTCTCAAATTAAAAGTACTAAAATATATGTATATCAAATTCTAGAAATGAAAGCTTTATGACTATGATTTATGACTAAGCATGCAGTGAAACCGTTGCACATTTGATTTCTAAAGAGTTAATAGTTTTTGTTAGTTTGGGAAGACGTTGGGATTATTTCAATTTTATAAGACCTTCGATTTATTTAAATTTTATATTTTAGAAAATTTTACAAGGTAAAACTTTTTTTAAACTTTAATAGACATTTGAAACATTCCCTCAGTCATGGCCTTCATATATTTCGGTTTTGTTCATCCAAAAGTACCTAATTTTAGTTTGCTACGAACCTGGTATTTTACACCAGTGAAATAATATTTACTGCGTTACGAGACGATGTCAAAAAATTCATTTACTAAATTAAAATGGGCCCAATTAATCCCATATATTTTTAAAAATAATTAGGCCTGCTTTTATTTACAATATAAGGAAGGTTTTCAACTAAACACTTAATATTATGTGTAACAGAGGTTATAAGCATTAAAAAACTTCAAGTAATCAGGTACACACATATCACAAACGGATTATAATAGCCACTCTGCGTGGCTTACGGCAAAAATGTTTAGTGTTCAGCTTTTCCTAAATAGCTTTATGCTGAGTAGAACATCGCAATATATGTATGTATATATATATGACGTCATTTACAAACAACTGATGCTTCGTTCACGTTATGAATTACACCTATATGCAAGATATTCCCACCCTAGGTCTTTTTCTCACTATGGATTATGCGGCGTTCACGCTATAATGCCCCCAATGTTTGGAAACTGTCTACCCACATCATGTCAGGCATACCCTCGATAACAGGGTGTCCAAGACACGTCATATACTTTATAAAAATTGTAAGGGTAGTTATCTAGGTTGTTCTCATTTTCCGACACTGTCAAGCATACCATTTTTGGTTTGTAGGTTTATTGACGGTGCGAGCATATTGTCTTGTTAACATGCATTATGGCCTAGATAAAACAATGAAGTATTCAAAAACTAAAAAACACAGCTGAATATTACACCGCAGTAGCCGCGGACGATATCGTTTTCTATTAAAATTACCGGAAAAATGGTAGCTAAGGGTATGGAAGACACTATAAACAACAAATGTAGTAGCTAATTGTGTATGGTACACCCTCAGAAATTGATTTACGGTATGGGTGTGACCTTAACTGCCTATACAGTAGGGTCACGAATACAAGGGCACAAAAATTCCAAACAGAGGGGACATAATACCGTGAAAACTGCATTATATGGAGTCTTTTACACTTACAGTATTTCTGGTTGTATTTTAAGACAGAATAAATATCTACAGTAACGTCTGCAATAGCATGATTCAGATTACACTGATAGATAAATAATGTTATTATTTGGATCCAACAGTAGGGGCCTGACGACGAAAGGATGCTAAAAGCAGCTGCAGAAAACTTGGGCTGATGTGTTTGAAACCACTATTTTTCTTTTGATACGCAAGCAAGCGCTGTGCCGGCTCAGCTATCACTTCTCGACATCGCACAAGTTGCAAAACTGTTATATTCCACATACACTATAAATTTTGACAATGCTGTATAGTGCACATTCCATACTCTTATTTACACTCGTTTAGTAATCTATTTGACAGGTGTTCTTGACATTGTAGGAAAATTTAATTGGTAGATACAAACAACATAGTCAGGTGAAGGGTCGGTCATAAACCGTCTGTTTCATTTAGCTTAGCATAGGTACGTACTGTATACTATTGGATGGTATCGTGTAGACTATTGGCCGATAAAACTTTTACATGCTAGGTCCTTTATAACGTCAACGCCGTGCGATACAAATGAAATATGTTGGTGTTCAAATGACATCTATATACGACATTCATCCTCATCTTACTGGCCAAACATTAATTGAAATGCCATGTATCACGTTTCAGGAAAGAGGCTCTGGTCTCGGACGGACGCGTTGCTGCCTGCGATGCAAATTGCGTTTCTACACATTTAATAGGTCCAACGTCCACCAGCTGAACGGAGCAAATGGCTCCGTGGGGTTGCGCGGGAGGGCCTAGTATAGGAAGTGGGTAATCAAGAATTTTCTCCTGTTTTCCCAATTTTTCTCCATTTCCGCCTAAATTGTCTTTAAATTTGTGTGATTGTGCCTTAGGATTAGGATGGGATTGCCGAACGTCAAGGTCAGATAATAAGCTCAGACTATTATCTCTGTAGGCACCCGCAATATATCTATGCCTGTATTTGTTAATAATCAACCGCGTATTAAAAATACATGAGCTGTCATAGGTATATCTCATTGACTGGCATTACATAAAAATATTTTGCGTTTAAATGCTTCCTCAATATTGTCGTAGACGAAGCGTTTAAACGTGTTCAAAAATCGACAAACTAATCCGAACTACAAATATATAATAATAAAAGTGCGGATAAAAGCTCTATTTTTAACTTTGAAAATTTTCAAAATTATATTTAACAAAAATGATCGGCTAAAGTATATTTTAGAATGACGGAAAATCCAGTCATCCTTTCGGATTAAATAGAGCGCAAATTATACAATGACAAACTACCAAATGAGATATACATACTCAAAATTCGAGGTCCCATGAAGGTAATCGTGTCCTTTAGGGGAAAGGGGGTACTTCGGGTTTCCAGAAGGTAAGTTGGTCGGTGGGAGCAGGAGGGAAGGGAGTTCGTCGGCGCCTATCAGTTCGGCGCCTGCCAGGGAGGGAGGTGCGATTCTCAGCGAGAGTAACCACACCTACCGTCTACAAGCATATACGAAACACATATGGTGTTCGTTGTCAAAAATATGACGCTTGGAGAGCTTGTAAATTTTTTAACAGCTGGAAAACAATAAATAAACAAAATGGTTCACGTATTGACCGCTCATTTGATGTCAACCCGTTAACACCCGAATTAAATCTGTGTATCGTACTATGTTCAACAAACCTACAACCGGACTGTTTTGCTGGAAGTGACGTACGCAAACCGTTTACCCATCTCGGAGTTGATACTCTTTGCTTTATGGAATTAGCAAATGAGGTACGCGCAAACATGCAGTATGTACCGTACATTATGTACAATATTTAATAATTCGCAAAATGCAATATAGCTTCATTTGACGGCAGTGGGCGTTAAAGGGTTTATAAACAATTGCGTCATTTGACGCCAGTGGGCGTTAAAGGGTTTGTAAACCATTGCGTCATTTGACGCTAGCGGGCGTTAAAGGGTTTGTAAACCATTGCGTCATTTGACGCTAGCGGGTGTTAAAGGGTTTGTAAACCATTGGGTCATTAGACGCCAGTGGGCGTTAAAGGGTTTGTAAACCATTGCGTCATTTGACGCTAATGGGCGTTAAAGTGTTTGCAAAGCATTGCGTCGTTTGACGCCAGTGGGTGCTAAAGGGTTTGTCAAGCATTGCGTCATTAGACGCCAGTGGGCGTTAAAGGGTTTGTAAACCATTGCGTCATTTGACGCTAATGGGCGTTAAAGGTGTAACGATTTATGGCCTCGGGAACAAATTGCCTCATGTGAAGCTGGGGGACGTATTAAGTCGTGAACCCCAAACACGACGGGCCGAAGCCCTTTAACTTTACTTCACTTGAGGGAATTGGTTTATCCGATTTGATATTGCCTCACTGCGCCTATAACCGCTATATGTGATGAACTTGGGAATCATGGGAATCATTTCGGTGGGAAAATATAGGTCTTGCGTCATCTGTTTATTATGTGTATAATATGTATGTGCTGTGTATATTGTTTACTGCATGCATACATTTCGTGTGTTAGCGCATGTATAATTGATGTATGAGTTTTCACATGTGTGAAATTGTATTTATTACGTGTGAGTTGTATACAATACATGTAATTTAGCCTATGTGATGAAAGTATGTGTATGATATGTTGTGTTCATTATGTGTA
>JASANE010022785.1:0-18901 GCA_030248225.1 Trileptium ribeirensis | reverse complement strand
TGCCTCACTCCGTATAGGTGACTTTTATGAAATAATGTCTAAGCTTTTCCGCAAGTTGTAAATACAAAATAATGCATTAAATGACAGTTTTAGGTTAAATATCCTGCACCCAAAATGTTAGAAATGTTGTCTTTATATTTGAAGCAATGCGAGAGACTAAAGCTTCTTTGCTCCGTGGTGATTAGGGCGTGAAAGCATAAAGTTCGTAAAACGGTGTTTACACTGCTGTAGATAAGAAGGGCTCCCAAAAACAATTTTTTTCGAACTCCAAAAAATAATAAATGCCCTTTACTTATGATTATCAATATTGGTGAATAATTCAATAAAAATATAAAAAATGTTTTTATATTACTGCTAAATAGTATGACTCGAATATGCCTTGGGTAGCCTCCCAAATGAAAATTCTACATAAGCCAATGATTAACATATCTTGTAGTTGCGTCATATGCGCATTATTCCGCCTGACAAAAGTCGGAAACAATGTCACAGCATCACGGCTGTGAAACCGAACGTGTAGTTGAAAAACCGGAGCTGTATATTTCCCCCAAGTAACCCTGAGGGGCATTACGTTATAACGTTAGAAAAAAGAACTAAGGTTTAGGCTTAGTATATCGAGAAGGGCATGGCCTGCATTTTATTTACGCCCCTCAGGGTTACTTTGGCCGACATTTTTATATTGTTCCATATATTTATCTTTTGAACAAAAGGTTGTTGCATCAACAATCAAGACTCGACGAATTTCGAGTCTACTAAAACGTGTAACACTCCTCAGCAGAGTCCACAGTGGTCAACTCTTCTCATGATTTTAAGTCTGATTTATAGCACACAATTTATAGTTGATTATTTTAGCAAAACAACATGAATATGATTCACGTAACAGAGGATAATTATTAACGGTTAATAATATAAACATTTCTCATGGGATGATATGCTCAAACACCGTGGGGAACAACCCGTCACCCTCAAGTAAATATTTGTAAAGGTGACGTAAACGTGGGACGTCCGCCAAGAAATATGCCAAGTTACACAGCCATGTACATATGTATTTGTAGAAATAAATATGTCTGGCGACTCACCTCCAGAAATCTACCAAATTGGTCGATTATATATATCGTACATTGTACATTGTCGAAATTTTCAAATTGCAAATAGTAAAACAAAAACCCTTCCCGCTAGCCAAGACCTTCCCTACCCAGCTGGCTTCCTACTACACGGTGCCCACACGACCACGGTTTGCTCGGCCATCAAGGTAGAGCTAGCGATGTACCTAGTCCCAGGGAATCGATTCGTTGCAGGCCGCAAGCGGGCTTTGCCAGGGTGTTCGGCATGGCTCTTTTCGGTTGCACATGTGTCTAATTTTGTGGTATTAGATGTCTCACAGGGAGAGTCAACGTTTAGACATGTGTAAAGGTAATAATGTCGATTCGTTATTCGCCTTCCTTCACTCAATCAAGCCCAAATTTTGTGCCTAAAATGATGGCAATAACTCACAGATGACAGTCTAATTTTCACACCATATTAATTCTCAAATTTCCACAACTATATCTCGCCTTGGTGAACCATGTCGTTCCTCTGTGTTCAATGCAGGCCCCATTTCTGGTGCGTCACCTTTTGCAATCTAGTAGCAAAATAAAACTTGAAGATGAATGGCTTGTTTCGACCACTCTAAGCTTGACTCAGCGACAATTTTGGGCAAACCGCAAAACTTGCAACTTTTGCGGTTGTTCTCAGTTTGCTCACGCCTTACCAGGTTGTTTTAGTACAACAATCTGTTTTCTTATCAGTGTTTATTAACACTGATTACATTAAAGGAAGGCCAGGCGATATAAATTCGACCCGTGTTGGTCACTTTATATTTTTTGATTTCAGATGAACAGAGCTTGCTCGCCGACGACGATCGGAGGCTGAATGTCAATATCATGCTACTCGAGGCAATGTTAGAGTGGCACCTTTGTTTGTCCGAACGTGCTTGTATTTCGTTCCTAAGGCATCCCAGTTTATAGGGTACATTTCGCTTGATGGAAGGTAGTGGTTTTAGGACAGCGGTCTAACATAATTTTACTCAATGTATCAGTATCGTTGCAGTTGTATGTTTATCATATATTTCTTTTGTTGGACAAAATGCAACGTTTTTGTTTCTATCGGTCTGGTGATACAGCTTTTACTGGTAGGCTTATCTACAGGCTTACCGGGCTTATCAACTCTGTTTAAGTTTATCTTAAAATGATTGGATAAAACAAATTGATTACGCTCAGGCGTTTTCTGGGCAGACGATTGCGGAGTCAATCACAATGCCCGTACCTGGTGGCACACTCTGCGCTCGCTCTTTGAACAGCATCACGGAAGAGGAATGCCTATATAAATTCGACGACTATTAACGAGAAACTTCTTTGTGCTTTAGCGTTGAACAAGGGCATGAGTTTAACGATGAGTCAGCTATCGGCGATGTTAGTTAGAAGGGCTACAATTATTATTAGGTTGAAAACGGCACGCCTTTTTTCTGTAGCTCTATTTTTTGTCAATCAAATTGATATATTATATTTATCAGTTTAAACATACCGCAGGAGCTTGGAGTCTTGTTCACTTTCGCTAATCTCACTTTAGTCTTTACATCAAACTTGTAGTTTATTAAAACAGTGAAAAAGACTTGTAGAAAATAGTTACTAGGAAAATGTTAGCATACCTTATTTCAAAGCCCAGCTGTGACAGACATTTAATTTAGGGTAGGTCGGGATGCGAACTTTCCGTTTAGCTAAGATTTATCATTAATGAACAGGAGGATTTTGGCTGAGTTGCAAATTTCGTGCATGACCTGACTCTAGCATGTTCATTTTATTTGCTCGTCATGGCACACACAGTGTACCGTGGAGTTGGCAGGATTACTCTTAGTAGGCGTTTGCGTTTGTTAATTAACAGAACTTATAAGTGACGATCCTAAGCAGCCGCTAATAAATTACATTTCAGTTTCTGGAACAAAGTTAGGATAGTCTAACGTGGCTGGTCAAAGATTACATATTTTAGGTGCTGGCAGTGTATTCATAGTCGTTGAAAGTAAACGACACTGCGTCAATTGATAAATTCTGCTTTAACTATCTGAAACCGAACACTCATCGGACAGAATTCGTAGGCCTGACTTGGATCAAATTTATACATCACGTAGTAAGGCTCAACAGTTAACCTTTATGCTGGATGGCTTGGTCATGTAGTTACCAGTTTGAAAATGAAACAGTTTTGGCGTCGTGTACATTTTTTGTAATCAAATGTCAAATTGTAAGATTTTACAAAAACCTCCTCAGCTAAATTCTAGGATCAATTAACAAAGTGCTTTCCTGGATTTCTTGAACCAGAAATTCACGGCTATTGATTTACGCTTTCATTAAAGTTTTCATTTTTTCTCGATTGGTTACGTCGTCTCTGCAACCACAAGTACAGTGAATGTTTTCTACCGATGGCTTGTAATTTTGCGACAAGGTGTTTAGGGTGAAAGTTAGATTCGAAAGTGCCATCCTTCGACCTATTTCTTGTGCCTAGTTTTAATATAATTATAACCTGTACTTTTGGTTCAAAAAAAGATAAAAGACTTGTTAAACCCAGACACGATTTTATATGATGGCGTGCCAGTTAGTGAAGCTCGTAACTATTGCTTCTTTGATTTGAGTCCGGCGTTTTCTCAGCTCTATTAGTCAGGAGTCTTCAAATGTTAAATTTGAGCTGAACGATGTCCTCAGCTTCTAGTATATTAAACAAAAACCAAAATTTCTCATACTCTTAGTACATATTTTGCTCATTTCTCTGAGGGTATTTTGATGGTTGCCTTGTCTGGTAAACTTGATAAAATAGATGGAATTCTTAACTTTTTTGGACATCGGTCATTTTGTCATAGTTCCTCTGGCCATTTTAGAATGCTCTGAGATCATGTAATCTATATAATATTCTATATAAATTATGTCCTTAAAATTATCTCTAGAAATTTAGGCATGCAAAGGTAGGAAAATATAATTGCAGTGAGTCTCAATTTGCGTATGTATTCCCGTTTTAGAGTATAATTTTAAATAAATATATAACAGGGCCGTTTCGGTCTGTTACTTGGCCCGTACTTCCATTAAAGTCCGTTAAGAACTCAACACAAAGCTGACTCAACGCCCCATCTCGTGAACCCGATTCCCATAGTGCCATGGGCTCGTACTGCCTGTATACAACCTTGTCCGTTTTTGTCCATTTTCGTATCATATGCCTTTATGTATGCAATATTGACCGCTTCAATGTTGTTATGTTTGTCCGTCGTGTATGCTGTGCTTTTATGTTCATGCCTGTGTGAGTCCCAGGGGTCGCGTTAAGGAATACAGAAAATGGTAGTGAATCGAACCAATTATAGAAAATTTCAGGATTTCTAGTGATTTCCACAGGGTCAAAATTTACAGACACTTTCTTAAACATGTAGGGTCAAAATTTTAGCGCCCGGGAATAGGGGGCCTAAAGACGAACGGCAAGGACGTTCAAATTCGCGAGGGAGTAACCAAACGTCAAAATATTAAGCCTACCCTGCTTAACTAAAGCAACTTATAGTGGTTGAGCTAGCGGGAACATAAGAAAAGCCAAATAACAATCTCGAATCATTTTAGTAACCGAGAAAGCCGAACACAGCCTATACGAGCTGTGGCAGGTTCACGGTTAGGAATTCGAACCTGCGCCTTAAATACGTTTCAGTGCGAAAGCAAATGGGTTTTCCAACGAGGTTGACTGGAGCTAAATCGGTCCATGGATTATCGAGTTATATTAATAATTACATCTCTTATCCGTTTACACAACCGCTGATAACGCTAGGTAGGGTTGTTGTCGTCAATGGGTCACACTTTGTTATACACCAGCCTATCTAACCGTTAACTCCTTCCTAACCATTAGTTTCCCGATATTCGACCGAATTTCATTACGTCCTATTTTAGACGCTTTTCCTTTCGCCTGAACCCTTTGGGGTTATAAAACTGATCAATTCAGGCAAATTACCTAAAAATCGATGCGATTACAACATTTATAACCGCCTACGGGGTTTTATGGAACACCCTATATCGGTCCTTAGGTACCATTGTGTTTCTTAAGTGAATCTACAACTAAGTAACATTCGTGAGTCTATTTCTGCTCCTTTCTGTATGTGCGGGATATGACGAACTTTTGCTCGTACCTTCTTGTTTCTACAAAATCACTCGATCAGGAGTGTAGTAATCGCTCCCTCTTGTTCCAGGAGTAACATCAGTAAGAGTTTTATGTATCATAATATATCTCCGACATCAAGATTTATAACAAGCTCCTGCGGGTCTCGATCTGCTCATTCGTTCAACGCTATAAAGCACCGCACTTGTTTATATCATTTCCTATTCTTGAAACTAACATCTACTTTTCTTTCATTTTGTGAAACAGTGTTATTTCTCCACCAACCCTAAATACTGGTATGCGACACCTTATTCAATTCGCCTATTCTCGGTGAACATAATGATGTGCGGCGGGTCTCAATCTGGCCATCCGTTGAACCGTGATAATCCGCCCAAATACGCTCTGAAATCGCCTAAGTGTAATAGTGGGCACGAAATTCTGAAAATTATATTCTCAACTCGAAAGTCCGAAAATCACCCATTGTCGTGTTTGCATTGTCGACGCAACTGCAAATATGTCCGGCGGGTCCCCGTCCGCCTTCCCATTGCGTTGGGACAACCGCCACAGGTTCGTCACAGCTCTCTCTATTTTCACCATTTTAGCATTTTTTATAAATTTAGCGCGTGGGACCTGAGCATTACTCTCATATGAATCGCCTTTTCATGTTCATATCTTTATCATACGATTGCATGAGGCATTGGTCCGCCCAGCCGTTAACCAGCCAGAGGCCGTTAAGGCGCATTATCCTAATACGTATATCTCATAGCGCGTGGTTCAGGACCAAATATTATGACACTTTTGTGTTTCGTATCATTCGAACCCATTGTACGTCCTGGGATCGAATTTCACCCCAGCCCATCGAAATTTCCCCTGGAACCCTTTGCCCCCACTCCCTTCCCGTACCGCGTTTTTCTTATCTTTTCTTTCTCTAATCGACCTTTTCGGTCGTTCTTTGTATCTTCGTTGTCAGTCCTATTTGCAGTCTCTCCCTTTCTTCGTTGTACTGTCGGCCTTTCGCTGGTATTTTCTCTCTTTTGTCTCGAGTCCTCTTTTTTCTTCTGTCTTTTGCTATTCTCTCTGTCTGTCTCTTCTCTTTTACATTTGCTCTTTCTCCCTCTTTTGATCTTTAAATTTTAATTAAAATTATTAAATACTAATATTAATAATTAGTAGTGGTAGCAAAAAATACTATATATATTTATATATATTTAACGACGATTACAACAAAAGAGTAGACACATATAATCATATAAATATTATATATAAGTATACATGAACCAAATACAAAATTATCGCAAAATTCGTAAGTTTTGCGAATTTAGATTATATATAAGTGTATAGCTACATAGAGGGCCAGGAGAAAGGTTTGGAGCTCTGCGAGGGCTCCGTTGGTTTCAGGGCGGAGGTGACTTCCCGGTCAGGGGTTCCCAATGGGTTCCCTGTCCCTGGCCCCAGGGCGGGTACCGTCCGGTGGCGCGTCTCCCTTTGAGAAACCCACAAAGTGGTCTTGGACTTATCAAAATTTGAAATTGAGATAGAAACATATGCCCAGACTTACAGGTAAACGTGTAATGTTTACCTGGTGTTACGTTAGTTCCACGAGGGACAGTGTGCTAGACGTCTGAATAATGGCAGTAGGGCCATCGGCACGACGATATTGACGGCGAGGAATAAAGGGTTGTATTGGAATTCCACGCGGACAAATAAAATATCGTAGACTCACATATGAACGTGTAATGTTTGCACGCCATAGTGTGGGTTCCATTCGAAAAATGCTGCCAAACTGGGTCGGAATTCATCGCATGTGCTATACATTTTGGTATTAATATCATCAGATAATATTTTAATAAATTAGTATTTTATAATAATATTTAATATTTCGCTCAGGAATGTTGTTTTGGTACGAAGAACGTCTGGCCTTCAGACGTAAATAAGAGATTAAAATTGTAGGGATACAAGCTGGTGTTGCCCGCAGGGACCGCGATGTAAGTATGGGTGGGGGAGTTCGGCAAACTTGAAGAACGTTTAATTTTCCACGGTTAGGTTACAGGTACAATCGTGCTTAGGACTAAATACCTACAATAAAATCTTGATTTTGAACGTAACTAGTTACACTGCCCTTAGTTGATACTCCGTCCGCCGTACGGCACTCCCGTAGCACTAGAACTGCTACAAGAAATATTTTCCTGGAACTACCTAAATCATGGTCGAAATTTTTTGTGCGAACTTAGGTACGGAAAGGTTGTTCGAAGTTTCACTGGATCCCCTTGATCATAGGCAGATTATGAAGAAATTACGCGGATGTTACGGATTTGCTTTTTAGGCCTATTGAGCTGCGTTAGGGCTTCAGATAATTTTCCCCTGAGCTGATTACGGTTATAATTTTCCTCGCAAGATGATCTGGAGTTGGGAAAACTGCTGATGCGAATGATTGGATATTACAATTAGCATAAAAAATTTGCTAACTTTAGTTGAATCGGCGCCCATATAGCGTTTGGGGTCAAACGGATGGTTTTTAGGTGAGGGGGCATGGGCCTTGGCGGGGCCTTCCTGCCAAGGGCGGGAACTTAAATTTGCTTGTAAATGAGTTAAGAAAATTTGAGTATCAAGGTGCGGCGTTGGAGCCGAGGCGTGGCTCTAGGCTGGGGTCGAAACCTGCAAAACTTCAGGACTGACTAAACTTGAGTAGATTGTCGCAAAATCTAAGTTGGGTGGTCTGGACACCGGATGTTTATTGGGATGCTCATTGGGTTTGTTTCATGGCTTTCGTTTTATGATAATCATTATCCAATATAACTCTTGATTAGTTTTATACATGTGATCCGTAATATTTATTTGCGCGTATTAAGTAAGCAGTACCAAATTACTAGGCGGCAACCAATGTTGTTATTCTCGAGTTATCTTCAGTTAGCTAACCGACCATAATACCGACCAGAGAATAGGTCAACTACATTTACTCCTGCTCCAAATCATGCCGGGTCTATGCAGTAACTTATAGCTATACATCGTATCACAGAGCTTTGTGAGCTTTCTAGAAATCGCGCCTAAAGGTAGCGATTTCCAAATACACTAAGGGTCCGCTGGTAGCCCGTCAGTTTTAAAAGAAATACGCAAGAAAAGAGATTGCCCCAGGGTGACGCGAACTTTCACTAGGATGTCAAGTATGCCCCCGCCGTCTGACCATGGATGCATTTCAGGGCGAAACTGAGTACATATTGCAAGAAGACCCATGAAGGGCGCCAATATCAATCACAAAGTCACCCAGGTGTATTGTTGCGCCAAACACTGATCCTGAACACAGGCTTGGTTCATGTGATTTATTTATTGTATTGACATTTGCCAGACTGTGTACCAAAGTTTCTTAGAATGTCACATTTCACTGGAGCTATTCGAATTTGTAGGAACTGCCAATTGAATGTGAACCCTTTCGTCTGTTCTGATTCGGGATTACGCCAAATTACTAATCTCTCAGGACCGATACGATCGCCCAAGATTGATCCGTTTCTTCAGAAACCCCTTTAAAGCTAAGACATGATGCTTGAGTTTTGAAAGATAATTGAGTGACCGTGATGCTCTTTAGATAACGCAATCGGCAGTGCTATCAGGATTGCGCAAATAACCAGGATTCGTTTATTAAATAATCATGGACTGGGAAGTCACAACAAGGGATGGCACCAACGTAGGAAGTTGTGAGCCTTAATCTGGGGTATGAGACGATCTAAAGCAATGATAGGAACATGATGCGGTTGATATCAGGGACAAATTCGACTTTAGCATGCGCCCCCACCTTTTGAAATTAGCCCGGGTCCGAGAAAAGTTTTCCCTCAGACCCAGTGAGAGCAAAACGCTCAAATTTTTACAGAGCGACTTGATCGCTGACTTTTCAGGTTTTTATTTATTTCGGCAGTGTGACCCGTTAGGTCTTACATGGTTTCGGGGTTCAGAGAAATATATTGGGTTTGAGGTATTCATTAGGATTTCTCTCCTTTCTCTCTCCATCATCATAGGTATTTTGCTCGCACGATGCCAGAGTTGAACCCTCGCCCTCATATCTCAAACGCCCTAAAGAAATATTAAATTTACGGGCGTTCGAGCGAACGTAATGCATCGGAAATTGCACTGCATTACAATACATAATAACACACAAGCAGCAACACAGAAGCGAAACATGGGATGGGACACCGTAGGGGAACATAAAGAACCCCACAAAAGACTCGGGTCTGACTTGTCAGGCCCGACTTGCCAGTTCAGCATAGGTTGCGACTCATAGGACCTCATAGGTAAGATAGAATTCGATAGATCTGGAATAAAACTTCATGGAATCTAGAGTGTCAACTGCGAATATGTGATTTTGAACCAAATTTAGAGTAGGGCTGTACTCAACTCAAGGGTAGGACAGACATCACCATAGATTTTTAACATGGATTAGGAACCGGTCTACCCGAAAACTACAACCCACTCTAAATTCCTCGAAATTAAACGCTACAAACATTGTATAAAACGCCCCCGCCGACGGTATACATTTCCGGCCCATTTCGAAAGCTCATACCTGGAGCCTCTTAGGACGGAAGAAAGCCCCTCGAGCTTTTCAGGTAGCCTGGCCGCCGAGTTATCATAATAGATAATTAATTCCTGGGAATTCCTTATAGTCATCAGAAAATACCTCCCCAAACTTGGCACAACGTGCCCCCCCTCCGAAATGTACAATTCGGACCGACTTCTGAGCCCTGCTACAACCACATCGTAAGCTGGAGAAAGGCTGACAGTCGAACTATCATAGTAGCAAGTTAGTTCCGAAAGGTTGATCGAACTCGTTGGATCACGGCCCCGCGAACTTGTCACAAAATCTCACTTATAAGACAAGCCAGTTTTTTTCAAATTTGTACCCTTAGGTTCATAGCACTTCACGTCGGAGGGATGCTCTTCCCAGGTTTTCGGAGTGACAGAGGGCTGACTGTGTATGAAATCTACTAGTTTTAATTTCCTATTCCACAGTGCCCGGAAATTTGATGACCAAAATTGGTGCAAGTGCAAATACAAATTATCCCCATTGAGGGCATAACGTTTGGACCAACTTTAGGTCCCTCCCGCCGTACTATCGTAAGTTGGAGATGCATTCTCCAGGTTTTATTTGATAGCCTGATAGCTCAACTGTCTTAACCGTAAGTCCGTTTCGGGAAATTATGCGTACCCCATAAGACACGCCACCACAAGCTTCACACAAAATTCCCCCTTTTGTACAGGTGATCTCTAGAGTAATTTTGGGTCCTCGAGGCCTTTTCAATTTTGAGTATAGGGATGCCCCTCGCGGATTTCTGGGTAGGTAGGAAACCCGTCTCGATGAAAAGTCTACTAGCTTCGGTTCTTTCCTGAAGAACATAGGAAAACAGTGTATCCCAGTCGAGATAAAACACCCATTGTTAGAGATCGCAGATCTCGGCTAACTTTAACCCAACGTACTTTCACCGTTACAGTTAGGAGGAATGCCCCATTATCATTTAGCCTGGAAGTAGGACTACCCTTTCAAGGTGCACACTCAAATCGAGTATTGGCTTGGGAACACCCTCAAGCGCCCAATAAGGCTGTACTTTGACGTGTAATGATGTCGGTTGCGTTTTCACCTGCCTGGATACTTGACCATAAATGAGTTGACTGGGTAATCTTAGTATTACAGAGCCCCCCTTTTTTGCACCGTAGTGAACAACGTTCATAACCCAGCAAATAAGCAATTTATAGATCTCACATCACTGACCGGTACAGCAGCCTGGGCATCGCCTAAGGCCACCCAAAAAAGGTTTCATGGAAAAATGTAGACAGATATCACCTTAAGTTGTACCTGGGTTGGTATCTTCTTGCTAATAACTATCCCGAAGAATCTTTACTAGACCTAGGCTTCTACTTGCACAGGGCTGTGGTCATCACTACGGAGCTAATTTAGCGTATTCCATGAGACCATAGTCCTATATACCCTCAGGCAACGCAAAAGTTAATAGCCTTGTATCGGGAAAACAGGATGCCTTCATTAACGCAACGACATTTCGCGGTAGCAGTAACTAGTCTTTTCCAAGCTTACGCTTAGCTTTACTTGGGTAACGCAATACACTGTGCGGTGGTAATCCTAAAGATTATGGAGTGAGGATCAAATTGGAATACTAAGGCCGAGGATTAGCCTCAGCCACTAACAACCACATTGTTCGGTTTCTAGGTCAAGGGTAGATAGTGGGCAAAACAGAACTACAGCGCTACTAGAACCCACAGATGGACAAATCATGCCAAGAGCACTCGAATTTTAATCTGTAATGTGTAGCGAGCGGATTTGAGCCAGATCTAAAATGACATAACAAGATCTGAAAGAAAAAAGAGCCTTGACCTCGTTTAGGACTTCGGAGCATTGGAAAATAGAAATAGAGGAGGCACCAGCCGCTCACCCGAGCTTCGAAAGCTCAAACTGTCAGGGCACGAGCGTCGCTCCCAGCAGATGAATACACCACGGTACAGGTTGGCGCGAGTTTCGCGATCTACCCTTCAAGTACCGTGGTACGAACCCCCAGTCTCACTTTTGTCACTAAACGTGCGCCAGAGATAAGTAATATTGAATTCCCCCTTTCAGTTAGGGCATAAAGTAATGGTTACGTGAAGGCAACCCTCCTCACAGGAAAGAGAGATAATCTCCAGCCTCCCCCCTTGGTGAGGAAAGTTCAAAAGTTTTACTAGGATAACGAAATGGGTGAGGCTACTGCCTCTGTCCCTAGCGCCGGCTCGAGGGAAACGTTTTAGTACGGAGACCGTACGACGAAGGGTGTGTAGGTTCGCGGATCAGTCATCGCCGCGACGAATCGCAGGGCGACTTATAAAATAACGATCACACGTCTCAACAAACCGGTGTGAATCCAAATGGACATCTAGTGGCCGGGGATTAGGAATATCCGATTGACCCCGGTTGCTCCACTTACGACGTCCGTAATTGCTCCTCTGGCCAGTTCTGACTTACCGCTAGCGCTCATCTAGCTGTCCCGTAATGCCTGTACAACCGGTTACCTGTCGTATGGCGAAGTGTCTGTTCTACTGGATTTCTTTTCGACCGACTATCTGTAGCGTAGCCGTGTGGATTATTCGCGTAGTCAAAAAGGCGTCGATAGGGAGTAACGACGACCGTGAGGGATCAGAACCCAGTTATGGGAACTCTTAATAATTCGTAAATTTTGGCCCACAACGACCGGTGCCGAAAACCGGGGATTTTCGGTCCGCCAGGACCGCCTCCCCTCTTTTACCCTGGGGTACTGATCGGTGAGAACGGTTTTGAAACTTTTTGGTCTTGACTAAGTTTAGATGTCAAAGAATCAAGTTTCTCTAGGTTAGGAATTCGTCTAGGATAATGGTGAAACTGTTTTGAATTTATAGGTCGTAGCCATGCTCCGACCGGTCCAAAAAATAGCGGGTACGACTTTAAATGGCCGAAAATGGATGTGTGCACTCGGAATCTAGATGAAGACCCTAGAGCGTCTCAATAGTTAAACTCTAAGTTAAATATCAAATTAATGAGATGGGACTGTAACACTGTCCTGTGGTCACTCTTTAGATAGCACTCGTGTAGGTAACTTTAATATTAAGAAAAGAGTTCGGAGGAACTATCCTCACTCACGCATACGCGTAGAGTTAGGCTAGCTAACTCTGTTGGAATCGCTGGACCTACACATTGCCAGGGGCGATATAGCTATTGAAACCGCTAAATACAGAAAAAAGGATTGCATGAGAGCGAATCTTTATCCTAAGGAAGTTATGGAGTCTGATGTGGTGCTGTCCTTGTTGCTTGGACCCTCAAGCCGCTTTATTTAACAAACGATTAGATTTTATGTCGCAGCAAGAAACCGCAACTCCTCGCGCCGGATTGCACCATTGCAGACTCGGTACTCCCTCCCGTGGATTTCACAAGACACGGATAAAATATATCGTGCTCACATACGACTTGTCAAACACTCTAGGATTACAATTATTATAGTTTAATTTGCGGAGTATTATAGTTTAATTTGCGGACTATTGCAGCGACAATGTTGTAAGAAAAAATATTGTCATAGCATTATGTTATTGCAAACATAGCGCAAACAATAGCACAAGCTAAAATATTGCTGCTATAATAACATTGGCTTTTATTTCTCCCTCAATAGCAAATGCAAAAATATTGCCGCTACAATAATATTGGCTTGTGTTACCACAATCCGTCATAATCATATTCCGCCGTCAGGCAACTCAAGGATTTACTAGGGAACTATACCTCATACATTAATGGTCGAGTATTAGGAACTTCAGCTTTTGTTCCAACTTCTACCAGGACCTCGGGATAATTTTGTACTTGTTTCCTTAACGATCTATTCTCATATGTTGTACCATACATTGTGCCGTATCACTGTTAAGCTATACTATGCATAAAGTCGTATCATTACTCTCATACATGCTGTTTATGTCTTTGTCATTGTTTAATATTTTGGCATGCACTTTGTACGTCCTACATCGCTGCATTCATAGCGAGCAGTAGTCCGTGTACTTCCCCTGACCAAGACCCGATCCTTCGATTTCCAACATCCTTGCAGAAACCGTAAACACCCCAAATTGGGATGTTCGGTGGAGCACATTCGCCAAGTGCAATAGCCGCCGGGCGATATCGCGAAGTGGAGCCCTCGTAGAAACACTTCAAAATCCTAATCGTTAGTAATATTCGTGTTTTAAGTGTCCATCTATGGATAGCTTGATTATTATGATTCGATTGATTTCATGTCGCCTAGCGTACTTTCTTGTAATAACCTCCATGACAATTCTTATTGATATACCACGTTCCATGCCTTACTTGTACATATGTTGCAATAAACTCAAAAGGAATCAATCCTTGCTTGTCTAGTGTTCGTTTTCTAGCAGTGTTTATATGTTCTACACGTTTTGTCTGGTTAATCGACCAGCGACCCGCGCCGAGGCCTGCAGGGATCAAGTCTCGACGTGTGCCGTTTGTCTCCTTCACTAACTAAACGAAAGAACAGGAAGTGCGATAGTAAGATCCATCCAAATTGTAAAGAACTTAACGCGCTCATAAGGGATAATCAATACCGTCTGCTATCAAATTTACTTACCGGAATTAAACCAGCACAATAAATCAAACAAATAAGTCAGCATGTGTGAGAGAAGAACGACTTTATGCATAGTAAGCTTAAAGTGATACGGCACAATGTATGGTACAACATATGAGAATAGATCGTTAAGGAAACAAGTCCGGAATTATTTCCCGAGGTCCTGGTAAAAGTAAAAAGCTTAAAAAGCTGAAGTTCCTAATACTCGACCATTAATGTATGAGGTATAGTTCCCTAGTAAATCCTTGAGTTGCCTGACGGCGGAATATGATTATGACGGATTGTGGTAACACAAGCCAATATTATTGTAGCGGCAATATTTTGTACCATTTGTATTGAGGGAGAAATAAAAGCCAATGTTATTATAGCAGCAATATTTTAGCTTGTGCTATTGTTTGCGCTATGTTTGCAATAACATAATGCTATGACAATATTTTTCTTACAACATTGTCGCTAGATCATCCGCAATTAAACTATAATACTCCGCAAATTAAACTATAATAATTGTAATCCTAGAGTGTTTGACAAGTCGTATGTGAGCACGATATATTTTATCCGTGTCTTGTGAAAACCACGGGAGGAGAGTTCCCGAGTCTGCAATGATCCAATCCGGCGCGAGGAGTTGCGGTTTCTTGCTGCGACATAAAATCTAATCGTTTGTTAAATAAAGCGGCTTGAGGGTCCAAGCAACAAGGACAGCACCACATCAGACTCCATAACTTCCTTCGGAACTAAGATTCGCTCTCCATGCAATCCTTTTTTCTGTATTTAGCGGTTTCAATAGCTATATCGCCCCTGGCAATGTGTAGGTCCAGCGATTCCAACAGAGTTAGCTAGCCTAACTCTACGCGTATGCGTGAGTGAGGATAGTTCCTCCGAACTCTTTTTTAATATTAAAGTTACCTACACGAGTGCTATCTAAAGAGTGACCACAGGACAGTGTTACAGTCCCATCTCATTAATTTGATATTTAACTTAAGTTTAACTATTGAGAACGCTCTAGGGTCTTCATCTAGATTCCGAGTGCACACATCCGTTTTCGGCCATTTAAAGTCGTACCCGCTATTTTTTGGACCGGTCGGAGCACGGTGACGACCTATAAACCCGAAACAGTTTCGCCATTATCCTAGACGAATTCCTAACCTGAGACAAACTTCGATTCTTTGAACATCTAAACTTAATCAAGACCAAAAAAGTTTCCAAAACCGTTCTACCCGATCGGTACCCCAGGGTAAAAGAGGGTAGGCGGTTGGCGGGACCGAAACTCCCCGTTTTTGGCACCGGTCGTTGTGGGCCAAAATTTAATTGAATTATTTAAGTAGTTCCCATAACTGGTCCTCGATCTTTATACGGTCATCGTTACTCCCTATCGACGCCTCTTTTGATTACGCGAAAACCCCATCCACACGGCTACGCTACAGACAGTCGAGAGGAAATGAATCCAGTAGAACAGACACTTCGCCATACGAGAGTAACCGGTTGCACAGGCATCACGGGAACAGCTAGATGAGCTCTAGCTGTAAGTGGGGAGAACTGTGCCAAGAGGAGGAAATACGGAAGTCTGTGGAGCAACCGGGGTCAATCGGATACCTACCCGGCGACTAGATGTCCATTTGGATTCACACCGGTTTGTTAGACGTGTGATCGTTATTTTAATAAGTCGCTCTGCGAGTCGTCGCGGCGATGACTGATCCCGCCGAACCTACACACCCTTCGTCGTACGGTCTCCGAGTACGTAAACGCTTGCTCCCTCGAGCCAGCGCTGAGGGACAGGAGGCAGTACGCCCCTCACCCATTTCGTTTATCCCTCAGTAAAACTTTCCGAACTTTCCTCACAAGGGGGAGGCTGAATTTTCTTCCTATGAGGGTTGCTTTCAGCGTAATTTCTTTATGCCCCCCTAACTGAAAGGGGAATTCAAATCTCTTCCTCTCTGGCGCCATTTAGCAAAAGTGGTTGGGTACCACGGTACTTGAAAGATTGATGCGCAAAACTCGCGCCAACCTGCGCCCATCATCCTATTCATCTGCTGGAGAGCAACGCTGGTGCCCTGACAGTTTGGAAGCTTTGGTAGATCGGCCGCCTGATCTATTTTCCAATGCTCCAAAGTCTAAAGCGAGGGGTCCGACTCTTCTTTTTCGGTGTTGCTTACTGTAGTTTTGATATTGGCTCAAATCCGCTGCGCTACACATTTACGAATTGAATTACAAAGTGCTCTCTTGAATAATTATCCATCTGTCAGACTTTCCCTAGGTAGCGCTATAACTTCTACTTTTGCCTTGAGACCAAAGCCCCGGGAGAACAATGTGGTGTTTAGTGGGCTGAGAGGCTGATCCTGGCCTAGGTATTCATTGATCCTCACTCCCATAATATTTCAGATTTGCCCGCCGCTCAGTGCGATTGCGTTACCCCAACTTTAAGCGTAACTAGAAAGACTGTAGTTATTTGCTACCGCGAAATGTGGTTGCCGTAATGAAGGCATCCTGTTGCCGAACCTGGAGCTCTTAACTCTTCCCTCCCTTGAGGGTGCAGGGACTATGGCTCCATGGATACGTGTTGGGTAGCTCCGCTGGTGGCAGCCGAGTGCAAGGTGGGTCTAGGTCTGAGTGGGGGTCTTTGGGTCCCCCAGGTTGTTGGCGAGGATTCCGGACCAGGTACAACTTTAAGGTGAATTGCTGTGTGTCTAGTTTTCCCTGAAACACTTTTTTTGGTGGGCCAAGCCCCACAATACCCCGGCTATTTGTACCCCGCGTGTCAAGTAGAATTGTTTATTTTGTGATTTATTTTTGTTGCACCTGTGGTGCGGGGTACCGGTCAACTTGTGATTTGTGGTGTGTCCCGCCGCGCCCGACCCGATAATTACACGTCAAATACACGGCCTTATTGGGCGCGCTTGAGACTGTTCCCGAGCCAAATTGCTCCCGATTTGGTGCTGCACCTTGAAAGGGTAGTCCTACTTTCCAGGCTAAATAGTGAGTGAGCGCGTTGCTCCTAACTGTAACGGTGAAAGTACGTTGGGGTAAAAGTCACGAGATCTGCGAATTCTGCCTAACAATGGGGGTCTCCTCTCGACTGGGATAATACACTGTTTTCCTATGTTCTTCAGAACCCAAAGTTTAGTTTTTCCGGTGGAGAAAACAGGTTTCCCTCCCTCCCCCGGAATCACAAGAGACCCCTATCTCAAAATTGAAAAAGTCGAGGAAATTACTCTAGAGATCACCTGTACAAAAAGGGGGAATTTTGTGTGAAGCTGGTGGCCGTTATGGGGTACGCATAATTTCCCGAAACGGAGAACTTACGGTTAAGACAGTTGAGACTATAGCTCTCCGATGAAACCTGGAGAATGCATCTGCAACTACAGTAACGGAAAAAAATAAACTGCAATTCCAAACGTTATGCCTAATGGGGATAATTTGTATTTGCACTTGCACCAATTTTTGGTCATCAATTTCCGGGCATATTTTGAATAGGAAATTAAAACTAGTAGATTTCATACACAGTCAGCCCTCTGCTCCGAGAACCTCAAAACATGGACCTAAAGGGTACAATTTGAAAAAACTGGCTGGTCTTATAAGTGAGATTTTGTGGTCGCCGGGTCCAACAGTTCAATGCAAACTTTCTTTTCGAACTCGGCTTGCTACTATGATAGTTCAAATATCACCCCTTTCTCCAGCTTACGAATTATGTGGTTGTCACAGAGCTCATTGTACATTCGGAGGAGCTATTGTGAGGAGTTTGAGAAAAGTTTATTGATCAACTATAAGGGAATTTCCCAAAATTAATTATCTATTATGATTGACTCACTCCTGAAAAGCTCGAGGGCTTCTTTCCTACAAGGGCTCCAGGTATGAGCTTTCAAATCGGGCCGGGGTGTACTGCGTCAGCAGGGGCCTTTATTGCAATGTTGTAACAAGTGATATTTTAGGTAGACTGCGGTTCAGTGTATGTTAAAAATCTATGCATGATTTCTGTCCCTACCCCCCTTAATTTGATCCGGCCCTACTCTGAGAAGTTGGTTCGAAATCAGCCGTCCGCAGTTGACTTCTAGTGAAGTTTTATTATAGTTTTATCGAATTCTATGTTACCTCCTGTGAGGTCCTACAGTCGCCAACCTATGCGGAACTGGCAGATCGCGGCGCTAGACAGGTGGGACCCCATTGTGGGGTTCTCATGTTCCCCTACGTGCCTCCTGCCCATGTCGCTTCTGTGTTGCTGCTTGTGTGTCTATGTATTGTAATGCAGTGCAATTTCCCGATGCATTACGCTCGCTCGAACGCCCGTAAATTTAATATTTCTTTTGGGGCGTTTAGGGAGTGCCTGAGGGCGAGAGTTCAACTCTGGCATCCTGGGGAGCAAAAAATACCTATGATGACGGAGAGAGAAGGAGAAAAAAAAATCCTAATCGCCCTCAAACCCAAATATATTTTCTCTGAACCCCGAAAATTCCGTGTAACCTAACAGGTCTCGCACTGCGAAAGCGAGATAAAAACCTGAAAAGTCGGCAATTTCGACTCACTCTGTTAAGAGCGCACTGATTCTAAGGGAAAACTCTGCAGACCCGGTATTCAAAAGGTGGGGGGGCGCCATGCTCGAATTTGTCCTGATATCCGACCGCATCATGTTCCTATCATTGGGCGAT
>JASANE010022782.1:0-13315 GCA_030248225.1 Trileptium ribeirensis | reverse complement strand
ATCGAGACGATAGTGACTTTTCTGGTTTGTCCGCTCGGACCAGCAGGCACCGCTCGTCATGGCTGTGTGCGAGAATGTCGCAAGCCCTGGCGTGCATGGCCTTCTAACATCATTATTTCATTTTACTACTGGAACCAAGGAACAAAATGCTAGGAGCACTCCAGCAAAAGTTAACCTGTTCACGGCGATGATTCGAAAAGTTTCCCTAAGGATTTATTATCAACGTAGAATCTATCGAAAGGAGCAGGCCACAACGACGATAATCCGACATTAAACACACAGGGCTTGTCGGAACCCTGTGGGGGCCACACAGGTCAATGCTCTACCACGGAGCTTACCGCGATCTTAACTAGGTAAATCAACTTGAGCTTCAAATTTCTAGGGACCTTTTCATATTTTATTTCAACACTTATCACCCTAAAATAGAACTAAACAAATTCCGATGAGTCTAAGATAGGGAATAGCGGCTATGTTCCATGACCTGCGAGCAGGTGTCAGTGTTAGCCTCCCTGGGGGACCTCAGAAATCATACTCGATACTAGACACGTGCGCAACCTTTCGGGTGGGGTTCGAACACACCCCGTGAGGCGCGCCTGCGGCCTGCTAAGCTGCGTGACTTCTTGGGTCTGACCAAGAATAGGATTAAAATTTTACTGGTCACGGTCCACCCTTGAGATTACGATAGCCGGGGTCGTATGGGCATGATGTTAGGAAGTTGCGCCATGCAGCTGCGCCACCGGTTATTACACAAAATCCACAATTTCAGAAACAAACAATATCAATATTTTGCGGCTATTGCACACAGCCCAATGGCTTCACAAATTTGGCTAAACGTTTCTTGTACGAAATCAAATCTTGGGAGGTAGTGTATATAGAAAATAAATACATATTTATTCTTTGCTCGAGTGCATACGATGGCAAAAACTCGCTTCATGTTTAAATCATACATATTTTGTTGAACTGCTTAGTGCCTACGTATGGTTAGATTAATTGTTGTCTACTGTCATCGCGATCTGTAAATGTATTGGTTTCAGTAAATCGTCCACGGAGTAAATAAATGTAGCATATATAAGCAGTGATACATTGTTAAAAGTCAACATAGTCAAATTCTTTACCTTGACATATATCCCATTCCGTCGTACTACAATATCCATATTGCGATAACCATAAACCCCATTTTATACATCTACATTGGGAAATGCAAAATACACAAGACGTATTTGTCAATATAAACATATTCATTGTGTTCTACTGCAAAATCTTCTGTAATTGTGCGTCAAAATAATAATTTACTACACATAAACAAACAACCAAACAAAAATGCTATGTACAAAATCGCGATTATTGCCTTTGAAAAAGAAATTGTTGCAAAAACACCATTGTGACAGTAGTTTAAATATATTTTAATTCAGCCAGTGCTGAGAACCTGTTTATGAAGCTGTACTAAAATCAAATACATTATTAATATTAACAGAACAGTCGAAGCATCAACAGCGGGAGTGTTCGAATGTTCATAGATTTCCAAGGTCTGTCGGATCAGGCGGGTACATAATCTATGTTGTGTTGGACGCTCCGAGGGGGGTGAGTAAGAGGGCTGGGAATTCTTTAATTTTTTGGAATTGAGTACACCTTACTGTAATGAACTAAATGTCAAAACAATACTTCAATGTTGCAATAACAATGCTAGATTAAAGCATAGTAGATTTAACAGTCATGGACAGCACAACTTTGGCGCACGCAGGTATTAAGGGGCACATTATATTTTTACACATAAATACACAACGAATATCACCAATCGATATAAAATTTCAAGAGCTATTGCATGATGCTTTTGACTGAATTATTTTGGTTGTAGTGCGGTATATATCAGCATGAACGTGCACTATTCCTTACTAAAATGAAATTGAGCAATTATGGGACCCAGCTTGGCAAATAAGGACACTTGTCTGATATCAGGGAAACGGAAAATTCACCAAAATTTCACTGGAAACTATAAAGAAAACATCACATAAAGCTAAATAATTCAATGATTAGTACCCTCAAGCAACAATTACCCGAGTTCAGATAACATTTAACAGAGTGGTTTCCGATATCGGTCATTTTGTGTTTATGCGAACTAAGGTACAGTAGTTACTACGTAAGTACATTTGTCAGTTTATTTTCACGAAAAACGCTTCACATAAAAAATCTTAAGTGTATCGGGTAAGAACTTACATTCAAAATGGGTGTGTTACAATTATGTTAATGCAGGAAATCCATAGGCTGCAAAATCCGTTAGGCCATTTAACTCCTATAGCTAACAAAGTTTGAACCACTAAGAGCGTTTTATTAATTACTAATAACTTAGTTTCTTCATTAACTCACGCTTGTCCCCGTTTGCCTTAGGAGAAATGACTGCTGGAAAAAAAGTAAAACTAAATCTAAAGTAACCGATCGAACACAAAGGCTTAGAAAATTTTGCTTTTATCTCAGAAATATTTTAATTTTATCTTAGTCAAACAGCAGAAAGCTACCACCAGTAACGTAGCAGTTATGATTCGGTTTGCTAGGATGCTAGTTTCACTTTCCTCAGCTCCTACTCAGGGTGTTTGTCTCAGATTCTATGTGTAGTGTAGTCACATCAAGGACAACACAAAGCAGATATTATGCACACATCGGCTATAACATGTTACGGACGTCGGTTGGAGATCATGCTAGTTTAGAATCCCTCATCTATGTTCCCTATAAAATGAAACGAAATATTCAAAAGTGCTATACCGGAGCATTTTGGTTCTGGAGCCGGCTGTCTGGCTGCTGAAAAGACAAAGAAAGCGTCCTGCTCCATTAAAAACCTCCGTTTCGCGTAATCAACTTGGGAACAATATCAAAGAAATCTAAGAATTCTTCTGTTCGAAACTGACTATCCAAAAAAAGAACAAACACCACCTTTCAGCATGGCATTGTGCCTTCGCGATCTGAGCTTCCAAAGTTTTAACAAGGGGAACGTCAAAACACCGTCGCTAACAGTTTAATAGATTACTGAAGTCGCAGTCGATATGCAACGCGGATATACACAACCCCTGACTTCTACAAGGAACTGTATTCTGCTGCAATCTCAGTTAGCGAACCTATACCAACAAATCTGTTCTAAAGTGTAGATCCTGTTGACACGGAGAACCACCATACTAATACCTTTCCACAAAGAGGGCATAAAAAACGATTGCGGAACCTGCCGGGAGCATCACCAGAATTCCCAATGCCATTGCTAATCAGATCGAAACTGAACTCTATACAGCACTTCAGAGGACCCATAAAATTGAAAATTGTTGTGGGTGTTCCTAAATTTGCTACACTGAAGAGAGGACAGGGACGAGACGAAGCCCGAATATGAACCTATAATTTCGCATCCAAGCTCATGCATGAATTTTTATTGCCGCTGAGATAGCCGTAGATTCAACATCTAGTTTCCAAAATCGAGCAGCAGCCAGATGAAACTAATTACTAGCGAAATTTAGTGCTGTTGTTCACCCGTTCCATAAAATCAGCTCAGTAACTCGCACTTTGAAGTCGTTGCGGCTTCTTGTGCCTCGACAGCTCTTACAAGTTAAAACACTATGGAGATTAAATGATGCCAGTAGGACTACCAAAAGGTGCCTCTATGTTTCGTCAGTTCCGCACTTCTGAACAATTAGTACACCAGAGCTCCAATCCCTCAACGTTTGCAAGTTTTTGCAGATGACGTGGCTTGCACGCAACAATATATTTGAAGTCACAACGGCTGTAACCGGACTGTATGATTATGAGAATTTTGTGTTATCTGCAAGAAACAGTTACACAAGTTACTTGAACGTGTACCCCGTAGGACTAGTAGGAAATTTAATAGCAGAGTAGCCTGCTAAAAACTTGTTTATGAGTCCGGTCCACACGTCTTAGAAAAACCTAAGAGACAAGTTACTAAGTCCTGAAGCACCCCAATGGTTAAACTTCATGGAGAGCGAATGAAAGCAACTTTACCGAAATCTTAAGCACATATCAAAACCATAGAACGCTTTATACGAAACAAAAAATCTGAAATCTTTGGAGTTTATAAATCACAGATTTCAATAATTTTAAAAATTTGACTGTTTCACGATGAGAACCCTGCTGCTTCCCGTATTGGAGACATACCATGCGACTTCATGGTATTCAGCACCCTGAACACCTATAGATATTATCTACCTTTTAAGTAAAATAAAAACTAAAAACGTTCAAATTTTATTATTTCTGCCAAAATTTGTCCCCTTGCCCTGTCTCGCAGAGCTGACGTAACTAATTTAGGTAAAACAATGAAACAAACGTATTTAAAGTACAAAATAGCCATATAAACCATCGTTCATTGCCAACAGACAAGAAATTCGGTTAATTGTTCGGAGACAATTTTGAAGCATATTACAATCTTGCGTCAGTTTAGGGTTCAACTTAGAATTACATTATTAACAGACATAAGTATACAACGAGTACATATAGTATATAAAATATACGCTATGTGGCGTTCACGTTGTAATATTGCCAACGTTTAGAACTTATGTAGCCCACACAATGTCAAGCAAGCCATCGACAGAAGGATGTCTTAAACACCCTATATTTTTCATAAAATTTGTCTTGGGTAGTTAGCTAGAGGTGTCATTTTCTAATGGTTTCAGGAACACCATGTTTTGCAGTTATGACAGTTTATTTTCTAGATACAAATGCTGACATTTTCGAAAAACCAAGAACACTATTGCACTGCAATACATTAGTCACAGTCAGCGTGGTTACTGTTAAATTCCGAAAAAAATGGCATCTAAATGTGTGTAAGACACCGTAAACAAAAACGTAGTAGCTAACAGTGTGTCGTTAACCCTCCGGAATTGATTTATGGTATGGGTATGACCGTGACTGTCTATACCGTAGAGTCGCAACACTAGGGAACAGAAGTTCCAAACAAAGGGAAAATTATAAAGTGAACGCAATAATTTGGCTTAACATAACACCTAGAGTGCTTTGGGAAAGCGTATGACACTCAGTTAGCTCGAGTCTGATGCACACGTGCTGTTGGATTGACACCCTTATTCGGAAGTTATCACCCACTGAAACCCACGTTTTATGGGAGCAGCTCGGACCCCTACTCCGTTTTTGGGGGGTATGTGAGATACCTGTTTTTTTCACAGAGAGGGAGGTCGGTTGAAAAGTACCTGCGGGTTCAACTGATCCTACCGAAAACTGGAGGGAGTCTGACATACCCCCCAAAAGTGGTGAGTTTGGCATAACCGTTTCCCCAGAAAAACTGGCAGGTCAGTGCATGATGACCCAACAGAAATATCGGGATAGGCCGAAAATACAATTGTCATCAGACACGGAGAATATTAGAGTAACGGAGAACATTAGAGAACACTAGACAACATTAGAGTGTTGGGAAGTGTCATACTCTTATCTAACGCAGTCTTGATAATACGGTTTATGCCCATGATCACCCTTTTAAATTTAAGCCTCCACCAACTGGACCAAAATTTGTAGGTTTGTAAAGTACAGACGAAACTACTGAACCAATATAAACAAGCAAAGCAGCTGCTTGTTACGCAGAATCAATACGAATACAAAACCACAGAAAAGTTCGTAATGCAGCAGCAGTCAATAGGTCAGTTAAACATCCGTTGAGTAAAAACTAACTGTTGACTTACTTATTAACTTTAAACAGTCATGACTTTTATTGGTTCCGAAATCACATATAAAATTAAGGTAGCTTGCATATTTATTATTTCTACTAAATAATAAAACGCACTGTCCGGCACCACTGCTTAGCCTAATCTAACATCATATGCTGCTTTAGAAGTTCTCGCGGTTTAATCAAGCAGTTAGCGAAACCTAAAGAACATATGCAACTAATAAAATATTCGTACATTGGCTGAGGAATCATAAAAGTAAATGACATATATTTAGCATGTTACTGGTATTTGGAACCAATGCACCTGCTGATAATAGATAAAAATACTATTTCGGGATAAAGCGACAGAGATTCTGCCTATTGATATTCAGTACCTGTTCATTTGGGCTGACATCTCGAACGATATTTGTTCTAATATCACAGTAAAGCAGTTTTAACGACCAGTTCATTTTTTATCTGGATTTTTGGCGAAGAAACCTGGGAGATTCCATTAATGTAATATAAAATCAAAAATACTAAAAATATAGCTAATTTTAAGCAATATATAGTCTGAATCCAAAAAAAACTTTGTAAATTAATATTAAAACCGAAATTATTATATAATTAAAAATTTATAAAAAATCTCCTTTTACAATTTTTTCATTTCCCGTGCAGTACCGTGGTTATTCAATATTTAAAGAAAAATAATCATGTCTGTGACAGCCAACCGCTCATCATGACATATATACTTGTCTTAAGATTAGACTTAAACAACACAAAACAATTTCATGCGACGTATACAATAAATTGCAATTGATGAAATCATAAACCAAATAGTAAGAAGTTGCTCATTAAAATTAAATTATATCAAGAATTTTTGACAGAAGATTGTAACATTCATGGACACCACGCTTTATACGTTGTGGAATGGCGCTATGGAATTTTGTCGCACTCATATAGGGTAGGCAAGTTTATCACTTTTAACCTGTCCTGCCCTATTTTTTCTTATTATTTGGAACAAAAGTTGGGGGACAGGACATAAAGTTAGGGTGCGCTTATTAAGTGGACGGAAGTTGGAAATCTGTCTCCATCCACTTAAAAGTGAGACAAATTAGGCAGATGCACCTGTCATCCCATAACCTTTGTAACACAGTTTGACATAAGTATTATGTACTTCGTTAAAGGTCTATTACGGACTATGGATATATTAGTTCGGGCTACCTATACTAATTGCACTTAACATGGCATAAATAATAAATATACAAAAAATTTAAATAATATATAATTCCAATAAATCATAGCTGCTTTATATTTTAAAATTACGACTGTTAATTGTAATATACAATTATATATAAGTTATACAAGCATTTAAAAAAACATCGCTATAGTGTAGAAACGAAAGCAGATATCGAGAAACACTTTACAAAATAACATCGCTTTGACAGCGAAAACTGTTGACAAGTGAGACAAATGTTGCCACCCAGAAAATGTAGATAATCGCTCGTTTATAACAAACCTAGCATTTTGCGAGTCTGAGAGCCGGTATCAGGGAATGTTGATTCATTGTTTTCATGGTTAGAGATTCATTTTGGGCATCATTTTAGGTAGTACAAAAAACCTTAGACCGCAAATTTTGCTTGCCGGCAGAAAAGAAATTGACGAATTTATTACCGTTTGGTTTACGATAGACATTAATACGACAAAGCTCGGGTTTGAAACCTTTAGTTCATTAACTCAAAGGCACACACAATATTGTAATAACGGGACGCAGCTGCATGGCGCAACTTCCTAACACCATGCCCATACGACCACGGCTATCATAACCTCAAGGGTGGACCATAAATTTTGAGATTTTGTCACTTTTCTTGGTCAGACCCAAGAAGCTATGGAGCTTAGCAGGCCGCTGGTGCACTTCACGAGGTGTGTTCGGAATCCGCCCGATTGGTTGCGCACGTGTCTAGTATTTTGGTATGATTGCTGAGGTCCCCCAGGGAAGTTGGCACCGAATCCTGCTCACAGGTCATGATGTCCAATCGATGTTCCCTATACTAGTCTAAAGGAAGTTGTTTTATCTGTCTTAATTTAAAGTGAGATTAGCGTGAAATAAGGTGTGAAAACGTTCCTACAAATTTGAAGCTCAAGTTGAGTCACCTAGTTCAGATCGCAGTATGCCCCGTGCTGGAGCATTGACCTATGTGGCCCCCACAGGGTTCCGACATTCCCTGAGTGTTTAACGTCGGACTATCTATCTTGGGACGTGGTAACTTGATTATATTCGCATCTAGAGATGAAATTTTCCTAATAAATTTTATCTTTTGAGTGAATGTGACTATTACACACGTGAGTTTGATAAGTAATTTTGACAAGGACCACTCTCGCTATGATTCTATTATCCTTATATACAAACGCTGGTGGCGAACCACACGTGTCAGGGCTTAGAATATTCCCCTCTTCAAGCCGTGGCACTTGGGATTGGCCTGTCCATTTGTATGCACTTATTACGCTGGGAGATAAACAACACGGTACACATCAAGTGATTTTCAAGATTTTATTTAAGGTTATATGTCATGTTAGTCAAACACGGGTAATTGAAGTACTGAATATGAGGCAATACAGATCAAAACAATAATACTCTAACAGTACTTCCATTCTTTCCCTTGTCTATTTTCAAAAAAGAGAGAGGGGGCACGAGCGAAAGCGTTCCCGGAAATACCGGACCAAAATCTAGACCCGAGGCGTCCACTTGTCAGCAATAACCAATTCGGTTATGGGTCGGGTCATGTGTTCTGGCATGCTTCGAAATTCGCTCTCGATAACGCGCGGCGCAACAATTATTCAATGGAAAATGCAGGAAAAGGAGAAAAACCCGTGCGACGTACTGGGTTCGTCGCATGTCTGCCAGTCGAGGACAAGGGAGCCAGGCTTGCCGCTAGAATAACGAAAGTACAAAAAGTCGGCTGCATACGATTGCTGCTACAAGGGTTAGGGTACACCACTGAGTTTTCTTTAATAGAAAAGGGCGCAAATCATTGTACAAGTAATAATATAACCTCATGGTACAAATCCGAGCACGGTTATATTAAACGAATCGACTATTGTATAGTTCAATGCAGGTTTATGGATAATTAATCAGTTATCGTACAAGCAAGCGAATACCAATGCTCATTATATTAGAAGCGAAGTACCCCTATGATAGACAGGTGTATAGAGACTCCGTCCGATTTACATTCCTGGTCTTGTAGATTTTGTCTAACGTCCTTGTCGAGCTTTCCACATCGTTTCGTCGTTGGGGCGAGATTTGTGCCATATACGAATCACCTTTGCCTCGATGTATTCGGTAGTCCAAGCCGGAGTTAGTTTTCCCCTAGTGCTTAAGGTCCGCAAACAGTGGGCTTACGGCGATGAGTTTGATTTTAGTGGTGGGGTACAGGCTAAGCTACACTATAATGGCCATGGGCGCAATTCGTGACACTTTGAGGGGTTTCCCCTACCTACAGTATCAACTACCTATTCTAGTGGGGCGAGCCGATGCCATGCCTGGCGATCCCCTGCGCGACCAATTTTGTCGTCATCCTAGTTCTGGCGAATGATCGTGGCGACCCTATAGTTGGGTTTTTTGACTTATGCTCGAGGGTGCGTTCAGCACTTGTGTATGGGGCACGGGTCGTGACCGAGGGCGGTCCGCAATTCGACAGGCGTCGTGTCGTTCTTGACAACACTCGGTCGTCCTGCCGGATGTTTTCCTGCGCTACTTTAAGGCGGGGGGGGGGGGCACGTTCATTTTGCCCTCGGACGCGTCTGCGTCCTTTTGGGCCGGTGTTTCTTTGTTGGTTTTCTTCTCTTTGCTTTGTCCCTGTGTCGTTGTTCTGTCTTTTGTCTTCTCTCTATAACTCATCCTAATGCCTTAGTGCACTGTACACGTTGTAGTTGTACAGTGACTCGACTGCACTGTCGAAATTGTGCAGTCGAGTTATCATGGACATTTTAGTCGATTCTTCCATAACCTACGTAGTCGAGTGGTTGATACTGGAAATTATGCAGCGGGCTTAAATTCCCCGTGCAGCATTGAATCTTCAAAACTGGAAAATGAAAAAGGAGAGAGGCAAAAATGGCCAAAAGCTAAAGGGGGCATACTTAGTGCATAGCCTAACGGGCAACCAGAAATAAAATAAAAGAATGGCTAAACTCAGCGATCAGCTCGCTCCAAAGATAAAACGGGGTTTTGCACTTGCCCGATTTGGTGTCAAAACAATTTTCGGGACCCCACAATCTTTCTTTATTGAACTTAGGGCATTGTGATTTTATTTTGAACATGGGGGTACCGTAACGTACCTTTAAAGAGTTAACCGCAACTGGGAATGGCATCTGACTAAGTCGTCAGCTCGTTTTAGCAGAAAGTGATTTCCTCGGTGTTACTGCCAAGCTTAACCACGTATGCGTATTATTGTGAACTTTGGTAATTTTGATGGTTTGATCGAAGTAATTCCAGGGGCAAATACTATAACGCCGTACCTTTTTGGAGTTTTCTAACAAACGGTATTATGGGGCGATCAAGGTCTCGGGCGGTTGGTAGCTGATCGACGCGATGCTCTTACAGTTTCTTTGATAATAAGCGAACTACACACTGGCACAAAATGAGAGTAAGACGCGTATCCTCAAGCAATGCATGAAAATAACTCCTCTCGGAGTGCAAATACCTAACGCTCAAGCTGAAATACTTAGAATTTGTTTAGTATTTTGTATTCCCAAATTTTCTTAGCTCATTCGGATAAATGAAATTTTAGGGGCTTCCTAAAGCCCAACGGAGGCAAGTTCTCCGTTCCTAGCTGCGACGTCAGTTCGAGCTCAAACACGGCATGAGCGTCGAACAGTCCACTAAACTGCAAATTTGTAAACCGTAATCGTAAACAACGAAACAAGTCCCTACTATTTCGTTAGGAAATTTTACCGTGGTCGACTCAAGAAAATTCGCTATTCCTAACTCAAGAGCAACAGATCATGTAAAACATGGACGAGAGACGTCCATTTTGATTTGTCCTACCTATGACCACGGGGAATCAGAAAGACTTCGACTTTGGTGCCTGCAATTTAATACCTTCCGTGCAATCGCTCAAGATGCCAAAACGAACTCGACTAGAGGAGGTTTGTCAAGAAGCGCGTAAAAGTGTAGCAAGTCATAGTGGAAAGCGAGACGCCTACCGACGGATGTCAAATCAATCTATAGAGTGTAAAATTGTGCTACAGTTAACTAAATTTCGAGGAATGATCTGTTACAGTCAATACTGGGAAAAATAATCCCCCATACCCGCGGTTAGCCTCCTGACTTACAATATTCGATCCGAGACAGCAATCGCTAGTCCCCTTCCGCGAGACGGAAGATGTCTGCGGGGGTTCTCCAACCGTCGAATCCCATTCCAAACGAAGAAAACGACAAGCACGAGAAAGCAAAAATCGATGTAAAACCATACTGGAAATCTCAAGCGTCGGAGCCGGTCAGTAAAGTCGACCGAACTCCGCGCTGCCGAAGTTGAACTGATTCCAAGAGTCGACGTGTTGGTCGTCGCCTCAAAGTTTTCGCCTATATTGTAGGATGGCGATTTTTTCGCCATCCAATCGCTGACGATTTCTTGACGCCCACTTTTTTGAGTTCAAACCCGGGCGCGCAATTAGAAAATTCCCCGAATTTTATTTTTGACAAGTATTGTAAACCCTGAGTCCCCTTTAGAGAGAGTCGGCTTCAATCGAAATTGCCAACATCAAATTTGAACCGTCCGAATACTCGGAGGTCCAACATCTGCAAGTTTGACCGGAATTTTCTTGAAATTTTGAACCGTATCCCATCTGTATTTTTCAAATTTCTGTTAATCAGCTTAAAATCTCTTACCCTAAACCCATCAATAAAATGTTTAAACCCCTTGCCTAACCTAAATCGTCCGTTATTCCCCAACTGTCCCACGAAGGTGATTGAATCACCTGTCAAATTCGAAATCAGTGAGTCGTCCTATGTATGGGAACAGTCGGAATAAGCTAAGAGTTTAGTCTTATTTCAGGTGAATCTTGTCTTCATGTCTTCATTCATCAAACTTTGTTGGCTAACTCGTCGGTTTGAGGCTAAATTCCTCTTGTTCGACGAGTTAGCGGTCCCATCCATCAACTACGTAAGCATCCGAAGAGTCCATCTGGGGGCTGAATTTTTGTCATCAAATCCATGGATAAGCGTGCAAACATTGCACGTTTATATATCGGCTCGCGGGATAAAGCCAAACATTCCTTTCTGACACTTTCCAAAGTGTCGCGGCACTGGATTTCTAAGCGTCCCAGTGGGGAGCCGACGACGGGAATGAACCCATCCTGAGGTTGGGAATGTAGCACACTCCCAGGGACTCGTAACTACCAAGGGACCTTAGTCGGGGGCCTCTGGAACCCACGGGAGGGCTCTAAACATACCCCCGTCCTTCCCAAACGTTTATGTCCGGTCCGCCCGTAAAACTTACAAATTTAGTACGATTTTATATGTCTTGTCCTCGTTCGTCCTGTTTTTTGTCATGTCCTCATATACAAGTCCGTACATACCCATATATATACATATATGTATATTGTATACATACACGTAGACATATTACAAACACATGCAGTACTCATGAACACATAAAACACACAAGACACACAGGTGACCTGAGTGACAGAAAGGTCGCTCAAGTTCGCATCGGAAAAACACACAAAAAGCAACAACAGCGACAACAACAACAACGCCAACAACCGACCAAAGACGTCGGTGAGAGAGAGAAAAAGAAACAGCAAAAAAAGGCAACGAGGACACGAAAAGAAGGGACACGGGAGGGGAAGCGGGACAGGGTAAACCCTGGGGATTTTCGAAGGGCCGGGGTAAGATTCGGTCCCAGGACGAAGAACTGTTCCGATCGGTACCAAACACGAGGGGGTGGACGTAGTAGCGGGTCGAAACCCACATTTGGGTTCCGACATATAGAAGTATGCAGGGTTTCAGCGGGCTTTCCCGCGTTAACGGTTGGGCATAGCGACGCCCGCCGGATATCGTTGGACTCGCCTTGAGATTTCCCTGTCCGGAAGGCAGCGGATAGATGGGCACTAAAATCACCACGGATAGAGAGTGTCGATAGTGGTGGGGGCGCTTTTGTCGGCCGTCCAGGGTTAACGGGGCAACGACGGAGGCCCGCCGGGTACAGTTGGAGATGTCTCGACGGGCTGAATACAATGAGGGGCGATTTGCTTATTTTCGAGTTAGGCATAAATTTTCGGTTGGTTTGTACCAATCTATTGTCTGTATTCCGAGCTAGGGGCATTTCGGCGGGTTGTGACGGGCTAGCGAGAAGTCGGGCGCAGGCCCGCCGTATATCGTTGTGCTCGCCGAAATAAGGCGAGTTATGTGCACATTTAAAGCCAGGGATCAAGTACGGGGTTGGTGAAAACTGACGGAATTCTATGTCGAATTTTCGTAGTGCATTATAAAACAGAAAGATAACTCATATAACAGAGGGATGACTGGTCAGGTCGAGACCCGCTTGGTCTCGTTAGATGATTCAAAGGGTAGGTTGCTCAGGAACGCGCACAATTCCAATCGATGATTCGGCGGTAAGAAGAGAGGCCAGTGACCAGGGCGCTGATCAAGCGATTTTGGGGCGTTAAAGATGAGGA